>WSUB01000012.1:0-43570 GCA_019633425.1 Tulasnella sp. 424 | reverse complement strand
GATTTATTCAGTCTCTTTCTTGAATTCGGTGGATCGCTCAAATCCCTTTCGTTGGATGCCAACACGAGTTTAATATTCAACATGGACATCCTTGCAGAGGCTTCTCTAGAACAGCTCACCATTTATAACGTCGTTGGCCCGACGCGCCACCCTTCTGTCCCATTACCATCCATTTCGACAGTAGTGGTCCGATTATTCATACAACGCGACGTCACCACGCTGGGTATCTGCCACTCCATCCGCTCAGTTGCATGGATCTCGAAAGACCATTTTGCCCAACTTGAAAAGGTGGTCATCGTTGGACGCCCCATTGAAGATCTCGATCAACCGTGCCATATCGCAGACTTGAGCATATTCAGGAATGCAGAATTGGCTTGCAAGCGGTGGGACGAGCAAGGGGTACAGATGGTGAACCGACGTGGTATCCGAGTGTGGAAAAGAGAAACAGTCGAAGAACTCCCCGCACCGCAGGTGGAATGATAGGCCCGACTGCAGCGGCCCCAGGTCTCTCTGCCTTCAAATGAAAAGACAATCTTATCTGTCTCCCGGAGTTTCTGTCAATGTGAGTCTATACAGTGAATCCAGTTCCGTTGTCTGACAAATTCTACAAACAGACATCATTACTACGATCAAACGAGAGGTATAATTAAGTTCGTCCCGTTCCGAAAGGATCGCTAGCCCTGCTCCCCGTCCGTTCCAACTAGTCTGTAAAGTCGAACACCATTTCGGTTCACCAATCTCAGGGTTCCTTTCTGCCCCCACAGCGTCCACCGGCGTTGATTTTCGGTAAGACCCTCGACGTTGATTGGGTGCGATTCTTCGAGTGCATCGAAGGACGGCTGGAGAAACACGACCTCCCTGAGCCCCGCCAAAGTGTTGCTTGGTAGTTGGTAAAGGAGCTTCAATGCGGCGAAGATGTTCAAGTCCAAGGAACGGCCTCCCATCAGGTCCAAGACAACGATGAGACTGGAAAGGGAGGTGAATGGAATAGACTTTGTATCCCTTAGGTTGTGGCCGTAATATATCAATTCTTGAAGACGTGACGCGGGTGGAAGGATTTCCAGGGGGATGTCTGCCGAGGCGCTTCTATCGAACGCGAGAGTGGTCAGCGTACTGCCATGAGCTGAAATCAGCGAGATGACACCGCGGATGGTTGGATGATGAGACGATGTGAGGTAGAGCGATGTTAATGATGGCAGTTGCCATTCGTCGGCGACGAGTGAGATGAACGACGCGTTGTCTTCGTTCGCGGACAGTTGGAGGCAATGAAGTGATGGAAGTTCTAGCGGAGAGCTAGGAGCGGGTGTTGATCCGTGCGCGGGAAATGCTGGAGGGGAGTCCACTTCGAGGGCTTCTAATGATGTTCGAAGGGAACTCGGACCCAGGATTGATGACCATGCAGACGGCAGGATTTGCATGCAACCCATAGCTTTCCAATGAAGTCGTTTAAGTCTGGGACATGAATCGACTAGTGATTGGAGTAGAATGGGGCCAGCAGCGTGCATCTCTAGTAACACGGTCAGTCAAATCGCACGGGGCCCGAGGGCCAAAGGACAGCAACGCAACTCACCTCCATCGGCAAAAATCCAATTAATCAGGACTTCCAAGTTCGGGCAAATGCGTATTAAGGAAACTACCCTTTCGGTATCCTCCTCGGTCCAAACACGCTCCTTGGCCATTGTCAAAGTTATCCTCCGGACGGGGCACTCCAGTTGCCCCTGACCATCGCTCCCCTTTTGAAGCAACTTGTTTATTCCATCGAGGTAGTGCTTGAGTCGAGACATTTCAGAGACCATGATATGACGCCACTCGAACTCCGTTGCAAGCACTCTCCAACGAGTGCACGTCGATGCCAACGACCTGACCGTACGCACCGAGTCTGCTTGTTTAGACTCGGACGGCGTGGGCCAAGGATCTTCACCATCATAGTGACTAAGGTCGTAATTCCTCCATGATGGACGATTTTCATAAAGTGCATAGTCGTATGTGGCCCAGTGGAAGATCTGGAGGAGAAGTTCTGGAGGCAAGGAGGCGATCGAAGTCATTTGCAGGACTAGGATTTCGCGTCTAGCGAGAGACGGTGGAACACGGTCAGGTCGAGAGTTTCTTGCCACAAGGATCACCGCAGCCCGCTGGCGCACCTCTTTTTGCGTCGAGCCCACTGCCGCACTTCGTGAAGGGGTTGGCAACGGATAGTCGTATCTTCAGAAGTCCGGTAACCCCGTGGCGAGAGTTGTGCCTTCACTGCAACCATCAACGGTGTCCTCTTTCCGAATGCACTATTTCAACCCATGCAGTACGACCAACTCCGAAGGCGAAATATCCTGCCCTTGAAAAAAGCCGACCTTATTCGACTGGGAGATGTGTGATGAAATCGCAAACGCGGACCGTCAAGACAGTTGGATCAACCAGGAGCAAAAGAGAGCCTCTGCACCGCAATTACTACAGAATGAGTCGGTCGTCATGACTATTACTTTGTTCAAGTACTCCATTGCTGGTACATCATCTCGTGGCGCATTTCCGCTGAAAAGTTGCAATGCTGACTGCACGGTGCCTAGGCAGGCTCAACCCTAGGTTCATCCCCGCTCAACACAAGACGGCCAAGGCAAGGTAGTACATCGTATCTACAGCGAATGAACCATTAGAGTAGGAGAGTGAGTCGAATTTGAATCATCCTACTTACCCAACACACTCGCGCGACATCCCACACTCTCAAGGGCGCGACCGACAGAGTCTCGGAAGGCTCATATCGCGGCTCCTGCTTACTCACCGCCGGGCCCCACATCTAGGCTTCTGAGAGTCAACCTTATCAACTGAGGTCTCGCATCACCCCAAAGCGTATTCTGCAGACGTTATGCAATCGGCGAGGGGATTGAGGTCAGCTGCGCGTCTGAGGTCCTTCGGGTGCGCCATCTCTCGAGCTAACGCACTATCTTACATCTGCTTGTACCCTAGCATGCCTTACCCTGCTATCCGCATTGCTTGGCTTTCGGCGGTCTCATATCAGAATTTGGACGCCCAAATCTCGCAGCGATATTGCTCCGGAAATGGTTCCAATTCGCTTTCAACGACCCTGATTCTTTCGGAAACGAAGTCCTTCACCGAAGCTACCAACTCGGTCCCAATTTGCAACTTCATGGGGTGCGCGACCTATTTTGCGCCAAAGACCACTTCGATTTCTGCATTCCTCAATCTAACGCCGGAATACACGGGCTTGGTCACCCAATCGGATTGAAAGTCCCCCTTTCCAATACGACTAGGCGCAATATCCACTGCGTAGGAATTAGTGTTTAGGATGAACAGTTTACGCTACACCCATGGGAGACTTTTGGCCCAAATCATTCATCCAATCGTCAATGCTTGGGAATCGTAACGGAGCGTGTATGCTAGGAGATCCTCATATAGTGCGGGCGGGTTTGGGCACCACTGACGAAGATCGACCGGCTTGAGGTAAGTTGATGATTGGTCGTTTTGACCGGATGGCAGAAGGATTCCACTCATATGTCATTGTTTCATCTCCATTTCAGAATCTGAATTAGGATGCAGACCGAGCTGGCTCGGTCGGGCCAAAGCCCGAGCCAATTCGGTTAACTCTTATTCCGGACCCACGTACGTTCAGTTCCACCCCACGTCTCCGACTTTCCCAGGCCGTTCACCGAGCTTTCGTCGATCCTATAGGGGATCTCGGAACTTATATTGGAAGAAGCAGAGCTCCAAAGAATGCCAAGTGCACGGGCCGTGCTGATTATCAGAGTGCCCCCCCAATCTAATCGAAGGAGGTTGTTCAAATGCTCTTCCGATAGAGCTATTCCCTGATGCGGATTCTCCTACCCGCGCGGACCGGCCCACTGAGCTAGTAGTATTTAGGGTGTCGCGTTAAGCTAGCATCACAGTCCCTACAGCTCTCGATCTCGCCTGTATCTAAGCTTCCTCGACAAGATGCTAGGTTTCGGTACGTTCCACTTTGTGCTCCCTACTCTTTCCTTTATGTTGACGTTTGGGTTTCCCGCATAGCTCGTTCCATCGTCAATCTGTTTGCGCTTTTGGGCGCTCTCTCAGTTCTACCATCCTTCATCAATGGCTTCAGCAACCCCGTCATCTGGGAAGATCTCGCTGACCTCGATATCAGACGTGTCGGCAGCACGTACTACTACTCATCCTCAACCATGCACTACTCCCCTGGCGCTCCAATCCTTCGCTCTTACGATCTTTTCAATTGGGAGTACATCGGTCACTCGGTTCCTACTCTCGACTTCGGCAGCACATACAGCTTGACTGGCGGGCAGGCTTATGTCCAGGGAATCTGGGCGTCGTTCTTCGATTATCATCCAGGCAAGAACACCTGGTTCTGGGGCGGATGTATCGACTTCGCCACGAGTTACATCTATTCCGCCCCCGCCGTCACGGGACCTTGGTCGCGGCTAACCACGATTGACAAGGTACGACCTTACTTTGCTTTTCGAGTACGACGAGCGTGTCCTTACTAGGAACCATCAGTGCTACTACGATTCGGGCCTCCTCGTCGATGACGATGGCACGATGTATGTCTCGTACATTTACAACAGCACTGTCTGGGTCGCCCAGCTCTCTTCCGATGCCAAGACCGAGGTCAAGTCGCAGCAAGTATACAGCCCTCCTTCCACCATTGGTATGCGGAAAACTCTTGGATCGTGATGGTGTCTCCAATCTGACGATCTTGGTCAACCAGGGTACCTCGAGGGCTCTCGATTCTACAAGCGGAGCGGAACGTACTACATCCTCCTCACGCACCCTGCCAACGAGGAATGGGTCATTAAATCAAGCAGCCCCTTCGGCTCCTACTCTGTCAAGGCGCTTGTGCAAAGTGTCGCACCTCCTGTTTCCGGCGGTTACCCCCACCAAGGTGGTATCGTTGATACTCCAAGCGGCCAGTGGTACTACATGGCGTTCATCGATGCATACCCAGGCGGTCGTATCCCTGTCCTCGCTCCAATCACTTGGGGCTCGGATGGCTTCCCCTCCGTTACTGTGAGGACGTTGATCTCTGTCCTCAAACTTAGTTACTCACCTCACGTTAACAGCTCTCCAATGGCACGTGGGGTACTTCGTACTCCAACCCCGTCGCTGCTCATCCATTGGCTCCGCTCACTGGTGTCGACTACTTCACCTCCATCGGCCCGCAGTGGGAATGGAACCACAACCCAGATACCTCCAAGTTCTCCACCGGCAGGAGCGGTCTTGTTCTTAATACTGTCACCGTCACGAATGATCTCTATGCGGCACGGAACACGATCACTCACCGCATCCTCGGTCCAACCTCCACCGCAACTATCAAACTCAATTATGCAAACATGAAGGATGGCGATCGCGCTGGTCTCGCTATGCTCCGCGACTCGTCAGCGTGGGTTGGTGTCAAGCGCGACAGTGGCTCGTTCACTGTGGGGTACACCAGCGGTCTCACTATGAACTCGGACTGGAGCACCAATTCAACTGGAACGACCTCTGCCAGTGCCTCGATCAGCGGCGGCACCATCTGGCTTCGCGTAACCGCTGATATAACACCCGGAAGCGGAAAGCAAGCCAAGTTCTACTACAGCACCAACGGAAGCACGTTCACCTCTATCGGATCGGCCTTCACTATGAACAACGCCTGGGAGTTCTTCATGGGTTATCGATATGCTATCTTCAACTACGCCACTTCATCCCTTGGAGGATACGTTACCGTCCCGTTATTCCAGCTTGACAGTGGTTCGGGCACCACTCCCTCCAGTGTTCCTAGTGGACCCACCAGCACAACGTCCAAGGCTACTACGACCACCACTACAACCAAGACCACAACTACCACCGCCGGAAGTGGAGGATGGTAAGCAACCATGCAGAGCTTTTGGCCCATAGCACTGGCTGACTTGCTTCAATTAGCACCGCGACACATTATGCACAGTGCGGAGGTCAAGGTGAGAGCTCCTATGACGTTAAGCTGATGTGCATGACAGCTGATTGTCCTTTTTACTACTAAGGCTGGGCCGGTTGTACGAGCTGCGAGGTTGGCACGACTTGCCAGTACCAGAACGATTGTGGGTTTATTGCGGACGTGTGCTACCTTCCGGAAATGCCGACTAACCCTTCGCTATCTAGGGTATTCTCAGTGCGTCTGAGCAGCCATGCCTTGCATCCTTGTGCTCGTTGTTGTCCCTTTGTACCCCGCCAGTGCGCATCACCTCTAGAAATGCACTCGTCTCTCTAGTTCTTCCTTCAATTAGCGTGTGATTTTATCTCTAGGATTAATGTCAGTCAGTTTCCAACAGTTCTGTCGGACAGTTAGATTGTCCATCGTAGGCTGAATGATCTGAAAGACGTTGCACCTCTTTATCTTATAAAGCAACCGGGCGAGGTACCGTTCTACAATATACCGCCTCCCGGAACCTTATCACTGCACTGACGTTCACCATACCTTCCCTGGGGGAAGGGAAAAGGGGGGGGGGGATCGTTTGGAGAGATTCGCGGGAGACGAGGCTTGAATTTGAATCCTGCAAGAAATCACACCTGGCGTTCAACCCACAACAGGGTACCACGCAATCCCTCCCCACCCATACACAACCAAAACAACCCATCAGGGGGGACCACTCTCTCCGTCTGTTTTCATTTATGTGATTGGTTATTCTCCCCTTCTACATACCCCTGTAAATGGACCAGTGCATCATTCCCTCTCCTCTGATATGGACCACAACACTCTATCCAATCCCTCTCAAACGACACCCCATATGCATCGCGACTTGACACCGGCGGAGAACACTCTTTCTTACCGAAAGGCCGTCATCCCGTTCCCGACTTTCACGCTCCGCTCCACTGGCGTACCTTTCGGCGCGTCAGAACTTAAACCGTTTCTCTTCCTTGACATACCACCCCTGCTGAACAAGCCAGATCCGTCAAAGGAGGCACATAAGTCGACTTATCGATTTCTTTGTCTTTTCTCTGTTTGTTTCCCTCTGAAATGAGGAGGCCGGTCCTAGATAGCATTAGTACTCTGAGCAGGGAATGACAACACCAGGATTGAAATTCAAGTTACATTGGTGCGAGATACGCAGTCTGCCGCATTTAGAGTACTCAAACCCGTGGAAAGCTTTGTAATAGCACGCGCTTTGAGCTTTTGAAGGCTCTGCACTCTCCTCGCCAATCTCCAGTCCAATACTAGTCCAATTCGCAATCTCCAACCCTATAGTAATCTCTCACTAATGCGATGAGCTCATGATACATATATCCATCATATGAACTATACTCGAGCTGTAGTAACCCTAGAAATAAATTATGGACTCATGGATGCATAGATGTGGCCGTTCTCGGGACACATTTCCTGAACAACGCCGCCCGACAGACTACACCTGGCATAACACGGACCCCCCACCGGCATGAGCGAATAGCTATGGATGTAACGGCACTGGGATCCTACTGCATACTCCAGGTGACGCGTTTACAATAATACCATCTACCGGTCGAAGTGACATGATCTTTCAGGGGCAGGTATTTGCGAGGGCATCTCAGCCGGACGGTGTTCTCTTCTAGATAATGTCAAACAAGTGGTATATACATATACACTGATGATTCATGGGAGTGCTTTACATCCAGATAATTCGGGGAGAAACATGATGTTGCGACTGTTTGGAGCGCGGGGTAAAGTGGAGTTCGCACGTTGGATTAGGCTTGCTCTGTTTCGCAAGCTGTCATGACGCCTCGGTCAACATTAAACCAGCGCAGCGCTCGTTTGACAAACATACCTATCAGTGTCCATGATATGCAGGAGGTGGAGGATGAGAGACTACAGTCGCGGCCAGTGAGTGTGGATTTGGATTTGTGGGACCAGGCTGGGAGCCATGACCTGCAAGTCCCTCGACGTCGCCAGCGTTTGGAACGAGGCAGTCGAGAAAACTGTGCGCCCAGCCACTCAATATCGGCCAATGCTCATCCATCCACTGTGCGGTGAATTGGATGTATTGCCTGTACCGAACGAAGGCTCCCAGTGTAGAGGGTTGCACATCTTCTACCATGGCTAGTCCAATCCTCGTCGAAACGTAGCGAAAGATGCCCAGAAAGAATAGAATGATACCTACGCAGTAAGGATACCGCGCCAGTAAGCGATATATGGAGCTCGTAAGGCCCCGACGCGCGAAACCCACTGTTGATGATAATAAGAGCCAGCTCCTGCATATTTCGCCGGTAGAACACAAGTTGTTAATAAAGAGCCTTCGGGTTACCTTCGGAAGGGCAATAAATGTACGAGCTACGGAACAGGTAGGTGAAACAAGATACAAAGTGGGAGTGTGGAAGATGGGGAATGCGCGAGGCCAGAGAAGAAAGAGTCCTTATATCAGCTCATCCTTTGCATTACGGCTTTTCTCGTTTGGAGCGCATGTGGCTTAACCTTGGAAAGGGCGTACATGCATTACACGCGTAAGAAGTCTTGTCTTCATGATTATCGTTGGAGGTGGGAGAGCGGTGGCCGCGGCGATGTTAAACAAACCCTACCCCAAGGGTCTACTCGAGCTGAACGATCGGCGCCGCTCCGCTTGGTTGTGATAGTTAAAAATACGTTATACATCTATAGTTGACTTGTTTCCTTAGTGAGTGCGTAGGTCCAGCGGTTGCGTGGCAGACGCAAGGACCTGGGGACCCTGAGATGGCCAGTCAAGATATTCCTAATTAGGTTGTTTTCATCTTATCCTATCGTTACGGGCCGCGCGTCGGGTAAACAAGGTCCAGCGTATCTGGTTCCGCGGTGTCGACCCTCACCTCTTTCACTCTGAAACGCCCTCAAACGGCCCATTCCTTATCTCCATGCCGTTATTATAGGGCGCCTCGATCCCAGCGTATTGGTACTTATGGAAATGTGCATGGCTTTCCGGCCAGCACGTTCGTCACCTAAGGCCTTTTAAAATTGGCACGAGACCCGGAGGTTCTCCTGACATCAACAAAGTCTGAGCTTGTTTGATTGACTCTTCGTGGGCAGGACCGCGCTGAATGGCGATTCGGAGTATATACAATAGTAGTAGGAGTGTAGGAGTGCCGTAAGAGGAGGAAATATGTCGGGCTCAGCGATTTGTGTCGGATCCCTGAAATTCTGTCTGATTCGGCTTTTAAGCTATTTGTCTAAGATGCCACGCGGCCAAATAGGTGAATGTCACGATGTACCACCGCGCCCTTTGCTCAGCGTCCGCGGGCAAACCCAAGTCAACAAAGAGCAAAACAGCATGCAAAAATAGTTCTCCCCCACTGGCCATGAAAAAGCGCTGATCGTCCGTCGCAATTTGGACCACCAACCTCCCCTCTTCTTTCCTGCCATCGAGTCTGACGATTCCGACCCTCCCAGCGCAAATCAACAGGCAAACGATTACTCTGAAGTCTACATACAACCACAGTGAATTTTAAAGATGTGGAAGATTCTGGTGTAGAAGTCTTGAAGAATTTCGGAACTGGGTAAATATAGAATGGTTCTGGACTGGTTTGGCCCGCGCTCAGGATCGATCTTCCTACTAGGCATACCCTCAGGCTGTCGTAATCCGGACCATCAGCCATACTTTTCTCTAGAGGATCCAACGTCATGGGCTACATTGGATGCCCTGAGACTATTCGTCCGTGCCAAAGATGAACCAGAAGCCTCAACTGCTGTCGTTGCCCCCTCTGTCAAGGTTCGGAAGGCATTCCGCACTCTGGTATGTACATCCCCTAGCATATCGTATTTGAGCCATAACTAAGGTGTGCCATCCTTACAGTTTTTACCTCGAAGCAGTCCATAGTGGCTCTTCGGATGCGAGCTCGGATGTGGTTCTCGGTGTTAGCGAGAGCTTGCTCGAGTGTAATTCAGATCGTCCTGAAGACTGGCTTACCCCGAGCAAGTCTCAGATGATTAAACATGCTTGGCCATCGCTTTGGACATTTATGGTGGACCCCGACCGGCTCGGTGGTCAATTGCAGCCCACAAAATGGTTTGATTACATATACGTTATGTCTGTTTATGGATATGTGTTTTAAGATACGATATCGAGGTCTCAATACAATATGATGCTATAGACTTTCATCCCGCGTGGTGGGAACCTCTACCAGGCGGTTTTAGCGTGACAATGTCGTCACAACTGTCACTACCCTTTTGTCCGAACGGGGGGGTTTGTGTTCGAGTTGGTTGTGACATCGGCTATCTAAACCTGAGGGACAATAAGCGACGGATTTTGGTGAGTCCGACAGATTTGCACGAAAGCCGCTAACTCCGAATCCTACAGTCCGACAATCATTGTCATTCCCCGCGATTCGGAGGTCGTTCGGTTCGAAGTCTCAATTTAATGTGCGAAAGCCAATCACGTGCCGTAGTCCCCTTGGACAACACCACACCCGTGACCCCTTTATCATCCTTTCGTCGGAATTGGTTTCCGATAGTCCATGCACGCTCCTTCCTTTTCGACTTTCGCAAAGTGCTAACGAGAGAAACTAAGCGGTTGCTGCTGCGGCCTCTAAATGCCGCTCGGTTACGATTTCCCTCTTGTGGACAAGTCAACGGGAGCCCACCTCAGAATTTCAGTGACCTGAAGACCTCCCCCACCTGCGAAGCATCGAATTATAGTTTTCTTTGGCCACACCTAGCTCGAGAACCCACAGGCAGGGCGCACATACGACTGAGTCGCCTTGAATCTCCGTGCTCGTTGTTGTCCCTTTGTGCCTTGCTAGTACGCATCACCTCTACAAATGCAGCACTCCCCTCTCTCTAGTTCTTCCTTCGACCAGCGTCTGGTTTTACCTCTCGGCTGCTGGTATCTAGAATGTCAGTCAGTTTCCAAGCAGCTCTGTCTGAATGTTAGACTGTCCGTGTAGGGTTGATGATCGGAAAGACGGCGCTGGTCTCGCTATGCTCCGCGACTCGTCAGTGTGGGTTGGTGTCAAGCGCGACAGTGGCTCGTTCACTGTGGGATACACTAATAGCGGTCTCACTATGAACTCGGACTGGAGCCCCAATTCAACTGGAACGACCTCTGCCAGTATCTCAATCTGCGGCGGCACCATCTGATATAACACCGGGAAGCGGAAAGCAAGCCAAGTTCTACTACAGCACCAACGGAAGCACGTTTACCTCTATCGGATCGGCCTTCACTATAAACAACGCCTGGGAGTTGTTATCGATATGCTAGCTTCAACTACGCCACTTCGTCCCTTGGGGGATACGTTACATCCCGTTGTTCCAGCTTGATAGTGGTTCGGGCACCACTCCCTCCGGTGTTCGCAGCGGAACCACCAGTATAACGTCCAAGACTACTACGACCACTACTACGACCAATACTACCACCAAGACCACAACTACCACCGCCGGAAGTGGAGGATGGTAAGCAACCATGCGGAGATTTTGGAACTTAGCGCCTGACGAATTGGCCTCAACTAGCACCGCGGCTAATTATGCATAGTCCGGAGGTCAGGGTGAGAACTCCATGGCGTTAGGCTGATGTATATGACAGCTGATTGTCCTCCTTACTATTAAGGCTGGACCGGTGGCACAAACTGCGAGGCTGGCACGACTTGCCAGTACCCGAACGATTGTGGGTTCGTGTCAGAGCTATGCTATCATCCAGGAATTTTGACTAACCCTTCGCTATGTAGGGTATTCCCAGTGCCTCTGAGCAACCAGGCCCTGAATCCCCGTGCTCGTTGTTGTCCCTTGTACCTTGCCAGTACGCATCACCTGTATAAATGCAGCACTCCCCCTCTCTAGTTCTTCCTTCGACCAGCGTGTGGTTTTACCTCTCGGCTGCGGTTCTCTAGGAATATCAGTCAGCTTCCAAGCAGCTCTGTCTGAATGTTAGACTGTCCATACGGTAGGGTTGATAATCAGAAAGACGCTGTGCCTCGTTTATATTTACAAGGCCGGACCTTCGCTCCGCTCCGGTCGGAAGGAATGATTCAGGGAATGTTGGATCTCGGCATGAGTTATCGTCAAGATCCAATTATATATCTCATTGCAGAAGGGGAAAGCTGGCGTACAACAGAGCTCTTGGCAGGACTTGGGGACCTTTGCTACTAGTCCACCCGGCACTAGCGCCATCAAAACGCCCAATGCAATGATGACATTGAGCGATACACAAACACTCATGATGAAAATGTTAATTACTACTGGATGATGGAGGTTTGAACTCTACCGCGAACCCAATCCGCCGCAAAGCGCTTGAAAGACTTCCTCTTCTGGTCGGACCGGGTAATGTGTTCCAAGGCGACCGAACCTGATAGCCTAGATCCAAGGGGCTACATTGTCGGGTGTGATGTTATTGTTCTCCTCGCTGGAAATGGCGTCAAGTCTCAAAATGGTAAACATAGAGTTTTGTTAGTCAGCCACCCGCCCTTTGCGGTGCCCCCGCGCTATCCTTCCTAATTGGTGCTAGCTTTTCATTCCAAAGTACGCGGTCAAGGTCCGCAACTAGGCCCTTATCCACCCAGGATGTGGCTTAGTCGTCGAGTCTCAAACGACCTTGTTCGACGACTACCACGACCAGAGCTCGTGATCCGTTCAAAGATCCTGTCTTGCTCCCACGTTGGTAAGGGCTCGTCAAGGCATTTGTCATTTGTTTCCGCGCTATCGTTTTTGGATCAATCTAGGCGCAAGTCTCCCGAGCGTCGTTCGCGTTTTTGGGTCAATCAGATCTGGGCCGCCCCCGTCCCGTATTTCCGATCGTAGCTTAGCAACACGTTATGATCGCCCCGAAACGGCTGGCCTAGGCCTACTCTTTGCCCCGCGCCATACCGCCCAGAGCAGTCCGCAGGGTGCCGCTACCGTGCGTCGTTCGACCAGCCGCTAACCCTCCAACAAGCTACGCGGCCAGTCGGCGAACGACTCTCCCAGCGATTTAGACTCGTGAGAAGGATTTGAATGCCTTCGTCCGCTCGGCTGCCGTTTTATTTCTGTTTACGTTTAAAAGGACTAGGAAATCGCGATTCCAAGCTAACGATACCCTCCTGCGTCCGAGGCACCGTACCAGGACCCGCCAGCCACAACTATCTCAATTGCGTACTTCGTTCCATCTCCTCCGACCTCGCCTTTCAACTCAGAATTTGAGCCCATCCTTGAGGGAAAAGGTTTGGCCATTCTCCGTCTCATTACAATTCCTAGTTGTTCTGACAACTCTTTGCCTCCTGACATCTTCATGAAATGACTGTCGTTCAACTCCGCGTGAAGAATCCACAGATGCAGATGGCGAAAGTGCATTTCAAAGCCCTGGCAATCTTTCGCCTCACTTTACACTTTAAAGCCCCTCTTAGATTGTCCCGGGCGCCATCAGAGGATCTACCCGACTCGACTAACTCCATCTGCTACCCCGTTCCTTCTCCTCCAGCATCGCCTTTCATTCCGGACTTCGGGCCCATTCCTGAGGGAAAAGGTATGATGATCTTCCGGCTTTCATGATTCTTGGTTATTCTAACGGCTTCTTGAAATTTCGCTGTAGAGGCGCGGTAGAAAGAAATGTCCGGTTATAATCGAGAAAGTCCTACATCCACCCTGGAGCCTGCCTATCTCCTGTCCTTCCTCGCTCTTGGCACGTGTGTAGGAATCCTAGCAATAGAGAGGGATAAGAGAGTGAGAGAGGGGGAAGGGGAAGGAGGGAGCGGTGGGAGTCTTACGAGATATTCACTCTGTAACCCCGTGAGAGGTTTGGCTTTCTCTGCAACCAACCATGTCCATGTCTTCTTCCGAATGCACTATTTCAAGCCATGCAGTACGACCAACTCCGAAGGCGCCATATCCTGCTCTTGAAATAAGCCAGGCCTTAATCGACTGGGAGACGTGTGATGAGATAGCAAACGCAGATCGTGGACACAGTTGGATCAACCTGGGGAAAAGAGAGCTTCCACGCCGCCATTATTGCAGAATGAGTCGGGCATCATGCTTAGTACTTTGTTCAAGTACTGTAACTCCATCATCTCGTGGCGCATCTCCACTGAAAAAATCGCAATCCTGACTGCACGTGCCTCGGCAGGCACAGCGGCCGCTCACCCGAGGTTCATTCCCGCTCAACTCAAGCCGGCCAAAGCAAGGTAGTACATCGTATCTATAGCGAGCGAACCATTAGAGTAGGAGAGTGAGTTGAGTTTGAATCATCCTATTTAACCAACACACTCACGCGACATCCCACACTCTCTCAAGGGCGCGTTGAGGACGATCCCGGAAGGCTCATATCATGGGTGGCTCCTGCTCACTCACCGCTGGGCCGACCTCTAGGCTTGTGAGGGCCACCCTTATCAACCGAGGCCTGGCAACACTCCAAAGCGTATTCTGCAGACGTTATGGCAAGCGACGAGGGGATTAAGGTCAGCTGCGCGTCTGAGGTCCTTCGGTTTCTCCATCTCCTGGGCTAACGCACTATCATGGATCCGTTTGGACCCTCGCATGCCTTACCCCGTTATCCGCATTGTGTGCCTTTCGGCGGTCTCATATCAGAATTCGAACGCCCCAAATCTCGTAGCGATATTGCTCCGGAAACGGATCCAATCCGCGTTCAGTGACGTCACCGATGGGACTTCGGTCAGAAAAGAACTCCTTCACCGAAGCTACCAACTCCGTCCTAAATCTGCATCTTCCTGGGGTGCGCCACCTATTTCGCTCTAAATATCACCATTCCTCAATATCACGCCTGAATACACCGGACCTGGTCACCAAATCGGATTGAATGCCCCCCTTCCAATGCGACTGGTCTCATTATCCACCACGTAGGAATCAGTTTTTAGGATGAACAGTTTACGCTACACCCATGTGAGATTTTTTGAACCCAAATCATTCGTCCAATCGTCAATTCTTGGCACTCGTCGCGGGGGCGCGGTATCCCGGGGGGATTCTCGTACAGTGCTTTCCAATTGCGGGCCGGGTTTGGCCGGCCCCTTAGGAAGATCGACCGGATTGAAGTAAGTTGATGATTGGTCGGTTTGACCGGATGATAGAAGGATTCCACTCATCTGTCCTTGCTTCCGTCTCCGAATTAGGACGCCGACCCAGCTGGCTCTGTTGGGCCAAAGCCCGTGACATTCGGTTAACTTTGATTCCGGACCCACCAATGTTCAGCTACACCCCACTTCCTCGAATGTCCCCAGGCCGCTCACCGAGCCTTCGTCGACCCTATAGCAGATTTCGGGACTTATATCGGAAGAACAGCTCCAAAGGAATGCCGAAAAGCACGGGCCGTGCTGATTATCACACAGTCCCCCAAATCTAATCCAAGGAGCGTTATTTCGATGCTCTTTCAATACCTACAAAGTGAGCCATTCCCTGATGCGGATTCTCTTGCCCGAGCGGACCGGCCCATCGAGCCAGTCGTATTTACACAAGGCGTCGCGTTAGGCTAGCATCCAGTACAGCCCTCGGTTTCACCTGTATCTCAGCCTGATCGACAAGATGCTAGGTTTTGGTACGTTCGCACTTGTGGCTCCCCTCACTTCCTTCGCGCTTACATTTTGCTTTGCCCGCATAGCTCGTTTCGTCATCAATCTATCTGCGCTTTTGGGCGCTCGCTCGGTTTTACCTCCTTCAGTAATGGCTCCAGCAACCCCGTCATCTGGGAAAATCTGCTGAACTCGATATCAGGCGTGTCGGCAGCCCGTTCTACTACTCATCCTCAACCATGCACTAATCCCCTGGCGCTCCAATCCTTCGCTCTTACGATCTTTTCAATTGGGGAGCACATCGGCCACTCGGTTCCTACTCTCGACTTGGGCAGCACGTACAGCTTGACTGGCGGCCAGGCTTTATGTCCAGGGAATCTGGGCGTCGTTCTTCGGTTACCATTCATCGAAGAACACCTGGTTTTGGGACGGATGTATCGACTTCTCCACGAGTTACATCTATTCCGCCCCCTCTGTCATGGGACCTTGGTCGCGGCTGACCACAATCGACAAGGTAAGGCCTTACTTTGCTTATTCGAGTACGACGAACGTGTCCTCACTCGGAACCATCAGTGCTACTACAATTCGGGCCTCCTTGTCGATGACGACGGCACGATGTATGTCTCGTACATTTACAACAGCACTGTCTGGGTCGCCCAGCTCTCTTCCGATGCCAAGACCGAGCTCAAGTCGCAGCAAGTATACAGCCCTCCTTCCACCATTGGTACGCGGAAAAGTTCTTGGATCGTGATGGTGCTGCTGGTCTGACGATCTTGGTCAACTAGAGTACCTTGAGGGTTCTCGCTTCTACAAGCGGAACGGAACGCACTACATCTTCCTCATCATCCTGCCAACGAGGAATGGGTCATCAAATACAGCAGCCCTTTCGGCTCCTACTCTGTCAAGGCGCTTGTGCAAAGTGTCGGACCTCCTGTCTCCGGCGCCGGTTACCCTCATCAAGGTGGTATCGTTGATACCCCAAGCGGCCAGTGGTACTACATGGCGTTCATCGATGCGTACCCAGGCGGTCCTCCAATCACTTGGGGCTCGGATGGCTTCCCCTCCGTTACTGTGAGGACGTTGACTTCTGTCCTCTAAATCAGCTACTCACCCCACGTTAACAGCTCCCCAATGGCACGTGGGGTACTTCGTACTCCGACCCCGTCGCCGCACATCCATTGGCTCCTCTCACTGGTGTCGACTACTTCACCTCCATTGGCCCGCAGTGGGAATGGAACCACAACCCCAGATACCTCCAAGTTCTCCACCGGCAGTAGCGGTCTTTGTTCTCAATACTGCCACCGTCACGAATGATCTCTATGCGGCACGGAACACGATCACTCACCGAATCCTCGTTCCAACCTCCACCGCAACTATCAAGCTCAACTATGCAAACATGAAGGATGGCGATCGCTCTGGTCTCGCTATGCTCCGCGACTCGTCAGCCTGGGATGGTGTCAAGCGCGACAGTGGCTCGTTCACCGTGGGTTACAGTCGCGGTCTCACTATCAACTCGGACTGGAGCACCAATTCAGCTGGAACGATCTCTGCCAGTGTCTCAATCAGCGACGGCGCCATTTGGCTTCGCGTAACCGCTGATATAACACCCGGAAGCGGGAAGCACGCCAAGTTCTACTACAGCACCAACGGAAAGCACGTTCACCTCTATTGGATCGGCCTTCACTATGAACAACCCCTAGGAGTACTTCATGGGTTATCGATCTGTTATCTTCAACCACGCCACTTCTTCCCTTGGTGGATACGTTACCGTCCCGTTGTTCCTGCTTGACAGTGGTTTGGGCACCACTCCCTCCGGTGTTCCCAGTGGAACCACCAGCACAACGTCCAAGGCTCCTACGACCACTACTACATCCAAGATCACAACTGCCACCGCCGGAAGTGGAGGATGGTAAGTAACTATGCGGAGATTTTGGAACTTAGCATGATAATAGCATCTGACTAACTGGCCTCAATTAGCACCGCGACACATTATGCACAGTGCGGAGGTCAAGGTGAGAGCTCCCATGGTGTTAGGCTGATGTACATAGCAGCTGATTGTCCTTTTTACTATTAAGGCTGGACCGGTTGCACGAGCTGCGAGGCTGGAACGACTTGCCAGTACCAGAACGATTGTGGGTTTATTCAGGACCTGTGCTACCTTCCAGAAATGCCGACTAACCCTTCGCTATCTAGGGTATTCTCAGTGCATCTGAGCAGCCATGCCTTTGCATCTCTGTGCTCGTTGTTGTCCCTTCGTATCTTGCCAGTACGCATCACCTCTAGAAATGCACTCGTCCCTATATAGTTCTTCCTTCGACTAGCGTGCGTTTTTCTTCTAGACTACTGGTCCCTATGAATGTCGGTCGGCTTCCAAGCAGCTCTGTTTGACTGTTAGACTGTTTGACTGACCATGGAGGCTGATGATCGGAAAGACGTTTCGTGAATCCCAGCGGCCAGGGGACACGGGACAAAAATCTGACCGGCGTAACCATACCGGAGGGGCGGCGTGAGTGGCTGAGACGCGGGCCAAGGTCTGACCGGAGCGGATGGTGGCCCGCCAGGTGCCGTGGGTTCACTGGGTTCAGTGTGCCGAGCAGCGGGTAAGGGGGCATGAGGAACGGAGATCTCATAATTTAGATCTCGTCGCTAGACTATTCGCAAAATGCGGGAAAAAATAGCCTCGAGAGACTCGAGATACGACCTATGGCTGAGTCGTTTCTCTTTATAACTTACCGGCGGAGACACTTGTCCCGGACCGCGCGACCCCACCGAGTCGGAACAAAGGGACAATGCAAAAGCTGACCGGACCGAAACACTACGGTATAAAGCAACCGCACTAGACACACACCACTTCGTGGAACCTTATCACCGCACCACACTACATTCCAACAAAATATTCCCCCCTTCCTCCTGATCAGTTGGTATGAAGCGATCAAATCCAAGAGATGACTTTCGCTCGAGGGCGGTGGAGGTAGCGCCTACTACTCAAAATTATATGCCGAACCTTTGTACATGTCCTCAATTTGTGACGATGACGCCAAGGTAGGAAACATCGTTTATTCCAAAACAACGAGCGCACGCGAAGATGGTAAGAAAACAGCGGAGAAATAGCAACATGCAAACAGAGGACATATTCGCAACAGCGTGTACAAGACGAAGAACAACGATACTGCCAGAGAAATGGCGTGAAGACTTGGAGAAATCGCCGATAAGAAACGAGAGCCGTTAGTCCCAGAAGCAGAGGATAAGTACTCGATGTATTGTACCGCGAATACCACCTCATCATAAAGCAACCGGCAGTTACGGAAGTCACGGGCCTGCTAAAAGCGATCCCATAGGTTGTTCTACACCCTGGAGAAAGTTCCGGTGCCTCGCACACGCCTCGCTCATCGGTCGGCCCATTTGCGTGTAGATTTCCTGAGCTTCCATACAAGCCACCTTCGCATTAGCGAATTTGCCTCGCAGACCATATGATATCGTCAGTTCAATCAAGGCCTTTGCTTCACCATCCGCGTCGGCAACCCTGGCAAATGCGACGCGCGCTTCGGCGAAGCACTCCTCCGCCTCGTCCAGTCGACCCTGCTTATTGTATAAGACTCCAAGACTGAGAACCTCGGTAGCTTCACCGCCAACATCTTCAAGGCTCGAGAATATCGCTTGAGCGAGACGGTAACACTCCTCTGCTTCGTCGTACATGCTCTGCACAAGGTGGACGTCGCCGATCCGATGCAAGGTCTCTGCGCGAGCTTCATCACGGCCAATTTGGGCAAATACAGCTTCAGCTTGAATGAGGGCGTCTTTTTCTTCGTTGTGCCGGGATTGAGAGTTGAAGATCTGCGCCAAAAGGAGCGAAGCATCCGCGTGGCCTTCTTCGTCGACGACGCTGATCCATATAGCAAGGGCTTCACTGACAGCCTCCTCTGCATCGGCGTAGCGGCCCTGGGCGTAATAGTCTTTCCCAAGGGCTAGTAGCGTTTTGGCTCTGCTGTCAACTGTATCGGCCAGATGATAGGAAGCGGCTGCTTGGCGGTAGGACGCCTCCGCAGCGTCGTATCTGTTCTGGTTGCTATGTACGATTGCGAGGCAGCGTAATGCGTTCCCGGTACCGAGAATATTCCCGATGCGAGAGTATGTTATGTGAGCGTCGTTGAGAGGGTTCTTAGCCTCGTGATTCCTGGACTGAGCGTGAAAAGCAATCCCCAAGCCGAGCAACGCTTCCGCCGCACCATGGTCGTTCCCGATGCAAGAGTGGATCTCATGCGCCTCAGTAAAAGCCTTCTCCGCCTCTCGATGCCTCGACTGAACACAATAGGTATTCCCCAGGCCGTTCAACGCGTTCCCCGCACCCAGGGCGTTCCCAATGCGAGAGTAAATCTCATGCGCCTCCATGAATGCCTTCTCCGCCTCTCGATCCCTCGACTGAGCACGATAGGTATTCCCCAGGCTGAACAACGCGTTCGCTACATCTAGGTGGCTCCCGATGCGAGAGTGGATCTCATGCGCCTCCGTGAAAGCCTTCTCCGCCTCTCGATGCCTCGACTGAAGGCGATAGGTGTTCCCCAAGCCGAGCAACGCGTTCGCGGCACCCAGGTCGTGCCCGATGCGAGAGTGGATCTCATGCGCCTCCGTGAAAGCCTTCTCGGCCTCTCGATGCCTCGACTGTGCACGGTAGATCCCTCCCAGACCGTCCAACGCGTTCGCCGCACCCACGTCGTTCCTGATGCGAGAGTAGATCTCATGCGCCTCCATGAAAGCCTTCTCTGCCTCTTGATTCCTCGACTGAGTGCGATAGGTCCTCCCCAGACCGTCCAACGCGTTCGCCACACCCAGGTGGTCCACGATGCGAGAGTGGATGTCATGCGCCTTCATGAAAGCCTTCTCCGCCTCTCGATGCTTCGACTGTACACGGTAGAGCTCTCCCAGACCGTCCAACGCGTTCGCCGCACCCAGGTCGTTCCCGATGCGAGAGTGGATCTCATGCGCCTCCGTGAAAGCCTTCTCCGCCTCTTGATTCCTCGACTGTGCGCGATAGGTATTCCCCAGGTGGAACGACGCATTCGCCGCACCCAGGTCGCTCCCGAGGCGAGAGTGGATCTCATGCGCCTCCGTGAAAGCCTTCTCCGCCGCTCGATGCCTCGACTGTGCACGGTAGATCTCTCCCAGACCGTCCAACACGTTCGCCGCACCCAGGTCGTTCCCGAGGCGAGAGTGGATCTCATGCGCCTCCGTGAAAGCCTTCTCCGCGTCTCGATACCTCGACTGGGCGTGATAGGTACCCCCCAGGCTGTTCAACGCGTTCGCCGCACCCACGCCGTTCCCGATGCGAGAGTGAATCTTATGCGCCTCCGTGAAAGCCTTCTCCGCCTCTCGATTCCTTGACTGAGCGCGATAGGTATCCCCCAGGCCGTTTAACGCGGTCGCCGCACCCAGGTCGTCCCCGATGCGAGAGTGGATCTCATGCGCCTCCGTGAAAGCTTTCTCCGCGTCTCGATTCCTCGACTGAGCATGATAGGCATCCCCCAGGTTGTTCAACGCGTTCGCCGCACCCACGTCGTTCCCGATGCGAGAGTGGATCTCATGCGCCTCCACGAAAGCCTTCTCTGCCTCTTGATTCCTCGACTGAGTGCAATAGGTCCCCCCCAGACCGGCCAACGCGTTCGCCACACCCAGGTGGTTCCCGATGCGAGAGTGGATCTCATGCGCCTCCGTGAAAGCCTTCTCAGCCTCTCGATACCTCAACTGAGTGCCATAGGTCCTTCCCAGACCGCCCATCGCGTTCGCGGCACCCAGGTCGTCTCCGATGCGAGAGTGGATCTCATGCGCCTCCATGAAAGCCTTCTCCGCCTCTCGGTGCCTCAACTGTGCACAGCAGATTTCTCCAAGAGCGCCCAGCGCGTTCGCTTTCGTCCTGTCGTCCTTTGTTTGAGTCCCAACCTTGATGGCCGATTGGTAGTGCGACTCAGCGACCGCGGTATTATTCTTAAGCCGATACATCGTTCCTAATTCATGTAACAGCGCTGCGGATCGTACCTTCGCACCGCCAGATCCATCGGCTGAAGGAGTCGAGGATGGCTGACACGCGGCTCGTTTAACAATCGGCGATGTAGTCCTCCAACCAGGTACTCACCATGAAGCGAGCCTTTCGCCGAAACGTGGATGCATCTATCCTCTTCACTGGATTCGACATCCAACAGTCCGTTATTAAGCTGCACAGCCAGAGAACATGGGACAGGTCGGCTTCTCCTCGAATCGCTGGCAAATCTCCTTTTACAACGTGCGATATAACCACGCTCTCGACTCTTAGTTCTTCGAACGGGATTTTACCGGTGAAGATCTGAAGTGCAGTCGTATACGTGAGCAAAAGCGGCGGAGATCCTCCAAGCCATAGCGTACTTACCTCCCAACATATCCAGCCGAGTGCCCACATATCGCTGGGTAAATCCTGCGCCCCGGGCCCATCCCGCAGCACCTCAGGGGCTGTCCACCGCAAGGAATACCCAGCTCCCGTTAAAGTGAGCTCCAAGGTAGATTGGTCGAATTTGATTTTTGGAGATATCAATTCTCGGACTTGGTCGTCGATGTTCATATGGCGGGGTGGCTCCGGATCGCGGTCCTCTGTCGTAGCGTCGACGCTTCCTTTAGTCCGGGCCGATCCAAAATCCGTGATCACGGCGTGGTACGATGAATTGACTAGGATGTTCAACTGAAACACCGGTCGATGAGTGCACAGCATCTCCAATGACTGCTCGACGGACTCACCGACTTGAGGTCGCCGTGGCAGATTGGAGGTTGTCGCGTGTGCAAGTATTCCACCCCATTGGCTACATCTTGAATCTAAGTTGATGATGATTCGTTCATATCACTCAACACGAATGGCACGCACGAGACATGCTCACCAAGGATATACGCTCGGGAATGTCCCACTCGCCTGTGGCCAAGAACTCTCGAACGTTTCCGTTCGCTTCGAAAGGTAAAACAATCCAAGCGTCGCCCTTCTCCATGTCCTCTACAAAACCGATCAATTTAATAATGTTGCGGTGAGTCAGATTCGCCATTATACTGAGCTCCTTGGCGAAGGACTAGCGTGGGGGCAATTAGAACAGCGAAGGATCCGAAAACGGATGAAGACAACCATACATTAAAAAACCTGGCCGATGCTTCGGCATCCTTACGATCCCATTCGAATTTCTTTATCGCCAATTTCGTTTCAAGGAACCTTTTGAGGAACTGTTCAGGGGTCCATGTCCCAACTTCTTCGCGGGGAATGTTAGTCCTAACGACGATCGTGGCTTCTTCGGGGAGTATCCTAGTCCCAACGACGATCTTGGCTTGCCCGCCTTTTGCAAATGGTTTGGAGTCTGTCATTTTGATTGTACTGGGGCCGATTCGGTGCAGGAACATTTTGTTGAGAATCTCCCGCTTAAAGGTTCCACGTCAGGGTGTACTTTTGCCTTTGCGTATGAGGAGGACTTACAGCCTTGCATTGGCTCTGGGACCCCGTGGGCTGGTGCGGAAGGCTGTCCGCCATGTCCTATACGGTTGAAAGATAGTCAGAGAGAAAGGGGTAGAGATGGTTATGGGGCAAGGCTTGGCGATGAAGAGAGACGAGAGGGAAGGAGTTCTGGAGGATGAGACCAAAGTCCACGATTTCTTCCACCTTTTAAAGTCAAGAACGCATTGTACCTGAGCCCCTCATATTTCCAATGGGAAATGGGCTGTGTGTACTTTTCGCCAATACCGCTCGCCATCGACACACTTCTACTTACCATGTGTTTTTGATGCAGAATCCCAGCGAAAGGGTTCTCCTCGAGGCTTTAGACCGTCCATTCGCTTGCCACCTTCCTGTATCGGTAGCTCTTGGCTGTTCGCAGCCACACAAAGGGTCGTGTTCTCGGAAAGCCGGGGGACCTTTTGAAGCGGGGGTGACAGCTTAAGCTTGTGTGAGTGGCGGAAAACGAACATTCTGCGTTTGGCTGCGCGTGTTCTGCTTCCTCTCGCGGCGAAACCCTAGGAGAAGCGGACGCGGATTCGCGGAATCCGGAAGGACGTGAGGATACGCAAGAGAGCGAGAAAGATGGTATATTGCTATAGCAGATTGTCTTAGAGACGTTAAAGTTAATAGCTGTGGCTTTTGGTGAGGAATCACGAGTTCTGCGCAAGGCTGGGTTGCGGCGACTTGGACGAGCGAATTTCAACTGAGCGAAATTCCAACATCGACTGGACCACGTCTTTCCTCTTTTGCCCACCGTACTTCACCACCACGCCGCCCGTTCAGCGAAACCAACCCTCAGCGATGAGCTCAATAAAATATCCTTCCTTATTAAGGCCCGGCTACGGCCATTATCGGAGAAGTCGGCCCAGCAGCATATCCAAAGAGGTCGCAGCAGGCGGAAATGCTAACCAACTAATTCGTCATCGCGCTAGAAATGCTTCACTTCACTGCTTAAAAACTCGGATTACACCGACAACGACTGTACCAAATACGCAACCTCGAAAGCGCCTGGTCTTGGGATCGTCGTAGGAGGGTCTATTGTCAAAATACCTCAAATCCTCATCAGTTGCGTTGCACTTTGCCGTTTGGGGTTCTGAAATTGACTAACGCCCGACGTCACTCCCGCCTCCCTCTCTCCCTGACAGTCCAAAGGGCCCGTTCAGCACGAGGTCTCTCCGTGTCCGCATTTACAATGGAGCTCTTCAGTCGTGCCATTTCGACCGTGTACAACGTCCGGAACGCCTACGCTTTCTCCACTTACGGCGAGAACGCCTTCCTCACATTGCAAAACGCTATCATCACCCTTCAAATCTTGCACTACCACCCTACGTTAACCGCTCGCGACTCGAACCGTCCCAAGGTGTTGGGCGCCGGAGTCTCCATGCTCATTTCCTTCCTCATCCTCTACCGGGGCTAGCGTTGGGGCTGCGCTGTCATTTGCGGCGGTGATTGTTGGGGCTGTCTCACCTCTCTGCCCCGACCAAACAACGATATCTCAGGCTCTGAAGAAGGTTTTTTATACCATCGGACGACTGCTGCAAGGCCCGGGAGATCAACTCGTCGTTTCACCAGAACCGCATCTAAAGCAATCCGGCGCAACATGGAGACAATTAAGGAAGCGTGGGGGCGAGCAGTGGACGCTGGACAACGACACATTTCTTTGATTAGGACATCGCTAGCGATTAATATTCCGCCGCGGCCACTCTCGCCACCATCCGTCCGCAGCGATGACTGCTCATCCCTGCCGAATCAAACTTCGTCCATCATAACAGAACCGCACGAGGTTTGCACGAGCGGGGCCAACGATACATCTCGCCACTCCGACGACAAGGGGGGGCAAGTTGAGGAGTCGATCCTTGATCGTCTGGATGCGCTGTTTGCAGTTATGGTTCAACGCGCCGTTCTGATGGAGACGGTACATCAGGAGGGGCGGTAACTGGAGGGTATGGCGAACATGCTTTGAATGCCCAAGCGGCCTGTTGCCTGCTTTCTGCGACAAACACCGCGGACAGCAGCTCTGTGATAGCGAAGCGCTTCTGTGGGCTCGGCACTCTCCTCGCCAATCTTCAGTCCAATTCGCAATCTTCAGCTCTATGGTAATCTCCCACTAACGCGGTGAGTTCATGATATATATATCCGCCATATGGACCATACTCGGGCTGTAGTTACTCTAGGAATAAATTATGGATTCATGGATGCATATATATGTGGCTGCTCTCGGGATACATTTCCTGAACAACGCCGCCCGGTAGACTACACCTAGAATAACACGCACCCCCACCGACATGAGCGAATAGCTTTGGAATGCAACGGCACCGAGATCCTATTACATATGCCAGATGACGCGTTTACAATAATATCATCTACCGGTCGAAGTGCCATGATATTTTAGGGGCAGGTATTTGCGAGGGCATCTTGGCCGGACAGTGTTCCCTTCTAGATAATGTCAAACAGGGGGTATATACATATAGACTGATGATTGGCAGTGCTTTACATCGAGATAATTCGGGGAGAAATATGACGTCCAAGGGGCGACTGTTTAAATTTGGAGCGCGGGGTAAAGTGGAGTTCGCACGTTGAATTAGGCTTGCTCTGTTTCGCAACCTGTCATGACGCCTCGGTCAACACTTGCAACGTCGCATGAGGAGCGACTGGGGGTTGCTCGCAGCTACAGGAGTAACTTTGAAATTCAGCTCTTTACTATACTCATCGTTTTCTGACTCACAACTGGTCGTCCGGGTGACCTACAGGCGAAGGCATCGAGTTCGTCGACCGGCTGTGCCGGTCTCCGAGACTCTCCTCCTTCGCTCTCCCGCTATTAACAGTCCGTGTGTGAGATCAATCATTCTACGGGTATGATTTACGGATTAATTGAGGACTAGAAGAGGTTTGCCCCAAATGCCCCAAGGGTAGGTGTGGGTGAGGTGCATGTCATTGGCGAGAAGAGTGTCACCACAGATGCCAGATCACCGTGCCATATAACCAGATGCACTTATATTAGTTTAGCTCTATATTTGATGCTGATCAGAATGACTTGGGGAGTGTAATTATTGGTAATCTTGTCGGTTGGGCTCTCAGCTTTTTTAAAGTCACACCAACCGTGGGACGTCGAAGTACCGGCGTCTTGAATTTACGGGGCGGGTGGATAGGGGTTGACGAGCAACCCAACATCCCTATCGGTGTCCACGATATGCATGAGGTGGAGGATGAGGGACTACAGTCGCGGCCGTTGAGTGTGGATTTGGATTTGTGGGACCAGGCTGGGAGCCATGACCTGCAAGTCCCTTGGCGTCGCCATCGTTTGGAAGGAGTCAGTCGAGAAAACTGCGCGCCTAGCCGCTCAAGATCGCCCGATGCTCATCCATCCACTCTGCTGTGGACTGTATGTATTGCCTGTACCGAATGAAGGCTCCCGGTGTAGAGTGTTGCACATCTTCTACCAAGGCTAGTCCGATCTTCGTCGAAACGTAGCGACAGATGCCCAGAAAGGGCAAGGGGGGTGGAGGAACCAAAGGAGTGGAGACATTCATGAGGGTTTGTGCCTTAGGATCAGATGAGGTCATATCAGTAAATATCAGGGTCAGGATCCAAATCTGAGGATTCACATGATAATTGTTGTTTGGGATTACTCTGGATCCCCCAGGATATATCAGCATGGACCCCTCCAGACATATGTCTGCTGGACCCCCCCACACAGAAGTCATGCCGAATATCTTCACAGCAATATCAGCTGGGACATGTCTAGGCTGCAGCGCTTTGGACCCCTCCATAGAGAAGTTAAGCGGCATGTCCACGCTTGTCTCGGATATTTGCTTACACATGGCCTCTCCACAAACATCTGAGATATCTTCTTACTGATCAGGGCTGGCCATATCTCAGATATATTTATGGAGGATCCACAGATATCTGAGACAAGACGTTCGATATGCCTCACGTACCGAACCTTCGTCCTCAATTTGTGGCATAACGCTACCTACGCGGTAGGATATAACACGTGATAATGACGCCAAGGTAGGAAACATCGTTTAGTCCAAAACAACGAGCGCACGTGACGATGGTCAAAGCACAGCGGGGAAATAGCAACATGCAAACGGAGAACATATTCGCAACAGCGTGTATAATTGTTATGGCCGCATCCGCGGAAGGCCCAAAGCCTCTCGCCCACGGTTCCCATTCTCAGATACAAGAGCGAAACTGCTAATGGTCTATCTGATATACAGGCGAAAAATATCCCTCTTATCGAGAGTCTTGTTACAGACCAATTGCTAGAATTTAATCACCATGCACCGGAGCAAAAGGGGAAAGGATAAGGGAGTCGAATTTCAAACAGAAGGAAACATACTAGTAACACAGTTTGATGGACTTCCTTCAGTAACAATCAGTCAAAACTGAATGCCATCACTTTGAGTGGCTTAGGGAATATTCACTGTGTTCTTAGCTTGGAGATAAAATCCTCGAGTGAGAATGAAACCGACGATTGCCGAGGGTTGGAAGACATGCGCGGAATCGTACCCAGCAATGTCAACGCCGCACCATCTCATTGTACCTCGGAAAGGCTCCGGCAAAAGATGATATTGAACTGATAATCTTCGAAGGTTGGAGAGACTGTGCATTAGACTGTGAGGTGGGTTTTGCGATGGTGGACATGAGGAGTGGCAAGTTTGGCATGGACATAAATGGACCATTAGGAAGGAAGGACTTAAGCGAATCGCTTCGGAAATAAGAGCGGACGCAAGGGTATTGGAATGAGGGAGCTTACAGGCAAAGACAAGATCTAGAGAAAAATAGAGCGATCACGGGAAGGGCGAGGAGTTCAGTGAGAGGGAGCTAAGGGGAAAACTGAAAGGCAAAATAGAGATCAAAGGGATAAAGGAAGACGGCAAAACAAATAAAGCAGAAACTGAGCAGATTTATGAAGGCGAATATTCGTGTCGATGAGCAAAAAAGGAGAGGACGCGAACGCAAGAAAGCAGAGGGGCGAGGACTTGAGATCTCGGGAGGAGACGTGGCGCGCCCGGAGAAGCCGATAAGCCACGTTCATGAACAAGATAATATACGAAAAACGCGAAACGCATACTATGCAGAAGTGGCGGCGGCGGCGGTGGGAGGGGCGGAGAAGAATAGGGCAGGGAAACACGGAGGGGTACATTCGCGCGGTTGTACGCGGCGAGAAGTGACCTCATCGAAGCTAGCAATATTGAGGGCGGAAGCTTACAGTACTAAGCGAGGAGATGAGAACAGACGAAATATAATTAAAAACAGATTAAAAGAAAAGAGCACAACGGTACACCGCCAGTGATGATACTAGTAAAACGTGTCAAAGCACAACAAGGTCCAAGCGTAAGCACAAAAAGCGATCGGATAAGCAACGGATATTGTTAAACAGAAAGGGGAAAGCGAACAAAGCGCAGGCACAAGCACAGGGCGCGAGCGGATAAAACATCGGATATTGTGTAACAGAGATACTGCTCTGAAGACCCAAGCCTGTTGACCGTGAGAGGCTTTGGGAACAAGATGTAGAAGAGCGAGACTGTCAGAGAAATGGCGTGAAGTATTGGGGAAATCGCCTATAAGAAATGATAGCCGTTAGTCCCAGAAGCAGAGGATGAGTGTATTGTACCCCGGATACCGACCTCATCACAAAGCAACCGGCAGTCACGACTGGAATAAACCTGCTAAAGTCGATCACGTAGGTTACTCTAGACCTTGGAGAAGGTTCCAACAATCTATACACGCCTCGCTCATCGGTCGACCCATTTGCGTGTAGATTTCCCGAGCCTCCATACAAGCCACCCTCGCATCAGCAAATTTGCCTTGCCGACCACATGATATCGTCAGTCCATCCAAGGCCTTTGCTTCACCCTCCTCGTCGACGGCCCTGGCATATCCAACACGCGCTTCAGCGAAGCACTCCTCCGCCTCGTCATGTCGATCCTGGCGACAATATAAGACTCCAATATGAAGAAACTGGGTAGCCTCACCGCGAACATCTTCAAGGCTCGAGAATATCGCTTGAGCGAGACGGTAACACTCTTCTGCTTCGTCGTACATGCTTTGCGCGAGGTGGATGCCCCCGATCCGATGCAAGGTCGCTGCGCGAGCTTCATCTCGGCCAATCTGAGCACACGCAGCTTCAGCTTGAATGAGGGCCTCTTTTGCGTCGTTGTGCCGGGATTGAGACTTGAAGATCTCCGCCAAAAGTAGTGAAGCATCCGCGTGACCTTCTTCGTTGACGACGCTGATCCATGTAGCAAGGGCTTCGCTGACAGCCTCCTCTGCATCAGAGTAGCGGCCCTGAGCTTGATAGTGTTTCCCAAGAGCTAGTAGCGTTCTGGCTCTGCTGTCACCCATATCAGCCAGATGATAAGAAGCAGCTGCTTGGCGGTAGGACGCCTCCGCAGCGTCGTGTCTGTTCTGGTTGCTATGTACGATTGCGAGTCTGCGTAAGGCGTTCCCAGTACCGAGACTGTCTCCGATGCGAGAGTAGATCTTGTGAGCGTCGTTGAGAGCGTTCTCAGCCTCGTGATTCCTCGACTTAGCGAGAAAGGTATTCCCCAAGCCGAGCAACGCGTTCGCCACACCCAGGTCGTCCCCGATGCGAGAGAGGATCTCATGCGCCTCCGTGAAGGCCTTCTCCGCTTCTCGATGCCTTGACTGAGCGTGATAGGTATGCCCCAGACCGTTCAACGCGTTCCCCGCACCCTGGTCGTTCCCGATGCGAGAGAAGATCTCATGCACTTCCGTGAAAGCCTTCACCGCCTCTCGATACCTCGACTGAAGTCGATAGGTGTCCCCCAGATTGCACAATGCCTTCCCCGCACCCAGGTTGTTTCCGATACGAGAGTGGATCTCATGCGCCTTCGTGAAAGCCTTCTCCGCCTCTAGATACCTCGACTGAGCGCGATACGTATTCCCCAGCCCGTCCAACGCGTCCGCCGCACCCCCGTGTTGCCCGATGCGAGAGTGGATCTCATGCGCCTCCGTGACAGCCTTCTCTGCTTCTCGATTCCTCGACTGAGCGCGATAGGTCTCCCCCAAGACGTTCAACGCGTTCGCCGCACCCAGATCGTACCCCATGCGAGAGTGGATCTCATGCGCCTCCGTGAAAGCCTTCTCCGCCTCTCGATACCTCGACTGAAGTCGATAGGTATTCCCCAGGCCGAGCAACGCGTGCGCCGTACCCAGGTTGTTCCCGATGCGAGAGTGGATGTCATGCACCTCCGTGAAAGCCTTTTCCGCCCTTTGATACCTCGACTGATCATGATAGGTATCTCCCAGGCCAAGCAACGCGTCCGCCGCACCCATGTCGTTCCCGATGCGAGAGTGGACCTCATGCGCTTGCCTGAACGCCTCTACCGCCTCTTGATGCCTCGACTGAAGTCGATAGGTATTCCCCAGGCCGAGCAATGCGGCCGCCACACCCAGGTCGTCCCCGATGCGAGAGTAGATGTCATGCGCCTCCGTGAAAGCCTTTTGCGCCTCTCGATGCCTCCACTGTTTAAAGCAGATATCTCCCAGGCCACGCAACGCGTTCGCCACACCCTGGTCGTTCCCGATGCGGGAGTGGATCTCATGCGCTTCCCTCAACGCCTCTACCGCCTCTCGATTCCTCGATTGAGCGCGATAAGTCTCTCCCAGACCGCCCAGCGCGTTCGCTTTTGCCCTGTCGTCCTTCGTTTGAGTCGCAACCTCAATGGCCGATTGGTAGTGCGACTCAGCGACCGCGGTATTACCTTGAAGTCGATACATGTCTCCTAATTCATGGAACAGCGCTGTGGATCGTACCTTCGCACCCCCAGACGTATCGGCCGAAGGAGTCGAGGAGGGCTGATACGCGGCTCGTTTAAAAATCGGTGATGTAGTCCTCCAACAAGGTACTCACCATGAGCCGAACCTTTCGCTGATACGTGGATGCATCTGTCCTCTTCACTGGATTCGAAATCCAACAGTCCATTATTAAATTGCACAAGCTTAAGACCTGGGATAAGTCAACTTCCTGCCGGATTGCTGGCAATTTTCCTTTTATAATTGTCGATATAAGCACGCTCTCAACTCTGAGTTCTTCGAACGGGATTTTACCGGTGAAGATCTAAAGTACAGTCGTATACGTGAGCAAAAGGCGGTGAAGATCCTCCAAACCATAGCGTACTTACCTCCCAACATATCCAGCCGAGTGCCCACATATCGCTGCGTAAATCCTGCGCCCCGGGCCCATCGCGCAGCACCTCGGGGGCTGTCCACCGCAAGGAATATCCTGCTCCCGTTAAAGTGAGCTCCAATGTGGATTGGTCGAATTTGATTTTTGGAAATATCAATTCTCGGATTTGGTCGTCGATGTTCATTTGGCGGGGTGGCTCCGGACCACGGTCCTCTGTCGTTGCGTCGACGGTTGCTTGAGTCCGGGCCGATCCAAAATCCGTGATCACTGCGCGGTACGAGGAATTGACTAGGATGTTCAACTGAAACACCGGTAGATGAGTGCACAGCATCTCCAACGACTGCTCGACGGACTCACCGACTTGAGGTCGCCGTGGCAGATTGGAGGTTGTCGCGTGTGCAAGTACTCCACCCCATTGACTACATCTTGAATCTAAGTTGATGGTGATTCGTTCATATCACTCAACACGAATGGAACGCACGATACATGCTCACCAAGGATATACGTTCGGGAATGTCCCACTCGCCTGAGGCCAGAAACTCTCGAACGTTTCCGTTCGTTTCCAAAGGTAAAACAATCCAAACGTCGCCCTTGTCCATGTCCTCGACAAAGCCGATGAATTCGATAATGTTGGGGTGAGACAGATTCGCCATTATACTGAGCTCCTTGGCGAAGGACTAGCGTGGGGGCAATTAGAACAGCGAAGGAAACGGATGAAGACAACCATACATTAAAAAACTTGGCCGATGCTTCGGCATCCTCACGATTCCATTCGAACTTCTTTATCGCCAATTTCGTTTCGAGGAACGTTTTGAGGAGCTGTTCGGGGATCCATGTCGCAACTTCTTCAGGGAGAATTATAGTCCCAACGACGATGGTGGCTTGCCCGCCTTTTGCAAATGGTTTGGAGTCTGTCATTTTGATTCTACTGGGGTCGATTCGTTTCGGGGACATTTTGTTGAGGATCTCCCGCTTAAAAGTTCCACGTCAGGGCGTACTTTTGCCTTCGCGTATGGGGAGGACTTACAGCCTTGCATTGGCTTTGAGGTCCCGTGGGCTGGTGTGGCAGGCTGTCTGCCATGTCGAGCTAAGTCGTGCGAGGCAGCGTCAACAGGGCTAGGAAAAACGAACACTTCAGCACTCCTGACCTCATTATTGCTCGTCCTACTCTCAGCATTGGTTGCCGCGATCGACGGGGCGAGACCCTTTGCCTTCTTAGTTGGTCGCTCTTCGCTTGAAGAGCCGTTCTCGCCATCCGGTTCGAGACTCTGGATTGCACGTTTCTTACTACGCTTCTTTTCCTGGGGATGTTGAATAATCGCCGTTTCAATTACGGAATTATTCTCAAGCTGGTAACGGAGGTATGGAAATAGGAGTTGATTGTTTACTTCCGCCTATGCGCAAGGGGAGGACTTACAGCCTTGGGTTGGCTTTGAGGTCCCGTGGGCTGGTGTGGCAGGCTGTCAGCCATGTCGAGCTAAGGCCTATACAGTTGAAATATGGTCAGGGAGGAAGGGTTATAGACGGTTATGAGGCAAGACTTTGTGATGAACAGAGACGAGAGGGAAGGCGTTCTGGGGGATTAGACCAAAAGTGAGCGGTTGCTTCCACCTTTTAAAAGTCAAGAACGCATCGTACCTAAACCACTCATATCTCCAATGGGCTATGAGTACCTTTCACCAACACCGCTCGCCATCAGCGCACTTCTACTATGTGTTTTCTACCCAGAAATCCAGCGGAAGGGTTTTACTCGAGGCTTCAGACCCGCCAACCGCTTGTACTGCAACCACCTTCCTGTATCGGTAGACCTTGGCTGTCCGCAGTAAACTGAAGGGTCGTATTCTCGGAGCGCCGAGGGATTTTTTGAAGCGGGGGTGACGACTTGTGCGAGGGTGACATCCTGCGCGCGTCTGGCTGTGCGTGCTCCTCTCGTGGCGCAACAATGAAGGAGAGCCCAGACCTATGCAGGCGGTCTGACGGTCAACGTCCATCACAAAAGTTTCGATCCATTCCAACTCTTGTAAGCTATCCCTTGGCCAACTCTCACCGATCGAGGGTTTTACCCCGAATTATGTAGTGTTACCGGGGAGCGAAGCGAAGGAGATCGAAGTGTCGCCTTCGAAAAGTCTAAGCGGATGGAAGCGAAGTGGCGAGGTCCTCCGTCACACTTCGACTGTTGTGAGAAAGCGATTTTAATTTTCCAGAGATGGAGCCGACAACTTCGAACTCCGCGGCAACAACCCTGACCCATGGCGATAATCCGAATTCACCCTCTCCCAAACATCCGTGCTGTCAACCGCTGTCGTCATTCTACAGGCTAGATGATGTCTGACCAGATCAGTCGGTTAACTCCCCTTCCCTATTGCCATCCCCTCCATCATTCCCGTCACGGGATATCCACTCGAGGGCGGAAGGTTCGGCTTTCTCTGCAACCAAGCCATGTCCATGTCTACTTTTCCGAATGCACTATTTCAAGCCATGCAGTACGACCAACTCCGAAGGCGAAATATCCTGCTCTTGAAACAAGCCAGGTCTTAAATGACTGGGAGACGCGTGATGAAATAGCAAACGTGGACCATGGAGACAGTTGGATCGACCTTGGGCAAAAAGAGCCTTCACGCCGCAATTATTGTAGAATGAGTCGGTCTCATCATGCTTATTACTTTGTTCACAAGTACTGTAACTCCATTGCTGATACATCATCTCGTGGCGCATCTCCGCTGAAAAAAATTGCAATGTTGACTGCGCGGTGCCTGGGCAGGCACAGCGGCCGCTGACCCAAGGTTCATTCCCGCTCAACTCAAGACGGCCAAAGCAAGGTAGTGCATCGTATCTACCGCGAATGAGCTACTAGAGTAGGAGAGTGAGTTGAATTTGAATCATCCCATTTACCCAACACACTCACGCGACATCCCACACTCTCTCAAGGGCGCGTGGTATACGATCGACCCAGTCCCGGAAGGCTCATATCATGGGTGGCTCCTGCTCACTCACCGCCGGCCCGACCCCTATGCTTGTTAGGGCCACCCTCATCAACCAAGGCCTCACATCACTCCAAAGCGTATTCTGCAGACGTTATGGCAAGCGACGAGGGGATTGAGGTCAGCTGCGTGTCTGAGGTCCTTCGGGTTCGCCATCCCTTGAGCTAACGAACTATCATACATCCGTCTGGACCCTAGCATGCCTTAACCCGTTATCCGCATTGTGAGCATTTCGGCGGTCTCAGAAAATTCGGACGCCCCAAATCTCGCAGCGATATTGCTCCGGAAACGGTTCCAATGATTCGCGCCCAGTGACGTCACCGATGGGACTCTTCGGTCAGAGAAGAACTCCTTCACCGAAGCTACCACCTCGGTGCCAATCTGCATCTTCCTGGGATGCGCGCGACCTATTTCACGCCAAAGATCCCCATTCCTCAACTTCACGCCCGAATACACCGATCTCGTCACCCAAATCGGATTGAACGCACCCTTCCAATGCGACTGGTCGCGTTATCGCCTGTGTAGGAATCAGTTTTTAGGATGAACGGTTTACGCTACACCCTTGGGAGATTTTCTGAACCCAGGTCATTCGTCCAATCGTCCATGTTTGGGACTCGTCGCGGGGCGCGGTATTCCAGGAGGATCCTCATACAGTGCTTCCCCATTGGGAGCCGGGTGTGATCAGCCCCTTACGAAGATCGACCGGATTGAAGTAAGTTGATGATTGGTTCGTTTTGACCGGATGGTAGAAGGATTCCACTCATCTTCTTGGTTTCATCTCCATTTCAGAGTCTGAATTAGGACGCAGACCGAGCTGGCTCGGTCGGGCCAAAGCCCGAGGCATTCGGTTAACTCTGTTTAAATATTTTCCGGACCACGTATGTTCAGCTACACCCCACTTCCTCGACTGTCCCCGGGCCGCTTACCAAGCTTTCGTCGACCCGATAGCAGATCTCGGGACTTAGATTGGAAGAAAAACTCCAAAAGAATGCCAAAAAGCACGGGCCGTGCTGATTATCAAACATCCCCCAAATCTAATCCAAGGAGGGTTATTTCGATGCTCTTTCAATATCTACAAAGTGAGCCATTCTCTGATGCGGATTCTCTTGCCCGAGCGGACCGGCCCACCGAGCCAGTCGTATTTACAGAAGACGTCGCGTTAGGCTAGCATCCAGTCCCTACAGCCCTCGATTTCACCTGTATCTCAGCTTCGTCGACAAGATGCTAGGTTCTGGTACGTTCGCACTTGTGGCTCCCTCACTTCCTTTGCGTTTACATTTTGCTTTGCCTGGATAGCTCGTGCCGTCGTCAATCTGTGTGCGCTTTTGGGCGCTCTCTCGGTTTTTACCATCCTTCACCAATGGCTTCAGCAACCCCGTCATCTGGGAAGATCTCGCTGACCTCAATATCAGGCGTGTCGGCAGCACGTACTACTACTCATCCTCAACCATGCACTACTCCCCTGGCACTCCAATCCTTCGCTCTTACGATCTTTTCAATTGGGAGTACATCGGCCACCCGGTTCCTACTCTCGACTTCGGCAGCACGTACAGCTTGACTGGCGGGCAGGCTTATGTCCAGAGGATCTGGGCGTCGTTCTTCGATTATCATCTATCCAAGAACACCTGGTTCTGGGGCGGACGTATCGACTTCTCCACGAGTTACATCTATTCCGCCCCCGCCGTCACGGGACCTTGGTCGCGGCTAACCACGATTGACAAGGTACGACCTTACTTTGCTTATTCGAATACGACGAACGTGTCCTCACTCGGAACCATTAGTGCTACTACGATTCGGGCCTCCTTGTCGATGACGACGGCACGATGTATGTCTCGTACATTTACAACAGCACTGTCTGGGTCGCTCAGCTCTCTTCCGGTGCCAAGAGCGAGGTCAGATCGCAGCAAATATACAACCATCCTGCCACCATTGGTAAATGGAAAATTTCTTGGATTGTGATGGTGCTGCTGTTCTGACGATATTAGTCAACCAGGGTACCTCAAAAGTTCTCGCTTCTACGAGCGAAGCGGAACTTACTCCATCCTCCTCACGCACCCTGCCAATGAGGAATGGGTCATCAAATCCAGCAGCCCCTTCGGCTCCTCCTGTTTCCGGTGCCGGTTACCCTCACCAAGGTGGAATCGTTGATAGCCCAAGCGGCCAGTGGTATTACATGGCGTTCATCGATGCATACCTAGGCGGTCGCATCCCTGTCCTCGCCCCAATCACTAGGGGCTCGGATGGCTTCCCCTCCGTTACCGTGAGGACGTTGATCTCAGTCCTCAAACTCCGTTACTCACCCAACTTTAACAGCTCTCCAATGGCACGTGGGGTACTTCGTACTGCGACCCCGTCACCGCGCATCCATTGGCTCCTCTCACTGGTGTCGACTACTTCACCTCCATTGGCCCGCAGTGGGAATGGAACCACAACCCCAGATACCTCCAAGTTTTCCACCGGCAGTAGCGGTCTTTGTTCTCAATACTGCCACCGTCACGAATGATCTCTATGCGGCACGGAACACGATCACTCACCGAATCCTCGGTCCAACCTCCACCGCAACTATCAAGCTCAATTATGCAAACATGAAGGATGGCGATCGCGCTGGTCTCGCTATACTCCGCGACTCGCCAGCGTGGGCTGGTGTCAAGGGCGACAGTGGCTCGTTCACTGTGGGGTACACTAGCGGTTAAAGACAACGAACCTCCACCCTCGTCAAGTTGTCTTTAGTCTGCCCACGGGAGACTAACTAGCGGTCTCACTATGAACTCGGACTGGAACACCAATTCGACTGGAACGACCTCTACCAGTGTCCCGATCAGCGGCGGCACCATCTGGCCTCGCGGAACCGCTGATATAAGACCCAGAAGCGGAAAGCAAGCCAACTTCTACTACAGCACCAACGGCAGCACGTTCACCTCTATTGGATCGGCCTTCACTATGAACAACGCCTGGGAGTTCTTCATGGGTTATCGATATACTATCTTCAACAACGCTCCTTCATCCCTTGGAGGATACGTTGCCGGCCCGTTGTTCCAGCTTGACAGTGGTTCGGGCACCACTCCCTCCGGTGTTCCCAGTGGACCCACCAGCACAACGTCCAAGGCTACTACGACCACTGCTACAGACCACAACTACCACCGCCGGAAGTGGAGGATGGTAAGCAACCATGCAGAGATTTTAGAACTTAGCGCTGACTAACCGACTTCAATTAGCACTGCGGCTCATTATACATAGTGCGGAGGTCAAGGTAAGAGCCCATATATCGTTAAACTGATACACGACAGCTAATTGTACTTTTTACTAACTATTAAGGCTGGACCGGCTGCACGAACTGCGAGGCTGGCACGACTGGCCAGTACCAGAACGATTGTGGTTTGCTCCAAAGGACCGACTAACCCTTCGCTATCATCCTCAGTACGTCTGAGCAGCCGTGCCTTGTGTCTCTGTGCTTGTTGTTGTCCCTTTGTACCTTGCCAGTACGCATCACCTCTAGAAATCTACCCGTAGTTCATCCCTTCGGCCAGCGTGTGGTTTTATGTCTAGGCTGCTGGTATCTAGGAATGTCAGCTAGTTTCTAAGCAGCTTGTTCAACTGTTCGACTGCTCATGTAAGCAATCGGTCGTCAAGCTCGGGCATATCCTTTACTATAACCTACATACTCTTAAGCATACCTCGCTCTTGGCGATGGTGTTATTTGTTCTTGCGTTCTCCCCAATCCCTCTGCTGATCCTCCTTTCGCTCTTTCTCTTTGCTTATCTCGCTTTCACTCATTCTCTTTGCGCGTCCCGCTTTTGTTCATATGTACCTGACACTTGGTCCCTTCTCGCTCCCACTCACACCCCCCCCCCCCGATCGTCCCCTTTTTTACGATCCCAATTTCCGTCCCTTTTCACTGAATGATTATTGTGCCTTTTATTTCCCTCATTCTTCGTTTGTATTTCCCCACCCGCTTTGACCCCATCTCCCTTTTTATTCTACGCTTTGGGCTTTTGTAACCCATCCTTCCCCTAACCCGCTGCCGTAGCGAAGCGAGGCATGTCTTGCATTTAGTGGTTATTGTAGGGAGCGCTCGTTTAATTTGAAGTGTGGGGAACAAAAGTGCCTGGCGAGGCGACGTATAGACATGGACGACTTCATGAATGGAGCTCCCAACAGCATAAACAGCTGACGAAGCTTCTAGCACACAAATCAGTGTTCCATACCCCTGACCCTTACACACCCTTTTTCGTTTCTTCTCACATTCTCCCGCCAATCATCCTGCGATTTCCTTACTTTCTCAGATTCTCATTCGTCGCTTGATCTCGTTCACATCACTCGATACCTCCACTCGTGCTGCATGCGCATGCCCTATTCCCGGTGCATCTTTTACACATACTCTGGTGTCAGCGTGTTCCCCGTAGGTCGACCTCACCTGACCCTACTTAGTTCCAGTCCGCAGCGGACACATGTTTTCTATCTATCTCGTTCTTTCGTTGGTCGACTATCGCTCGGCATGAACTTTTGAGAACGTTCAGATAGTTCTAACATCTCGAACAGACTCATAAACCATTCCTTTGTAGGCTTGGCGTCGTACCCCACCGCGTAGATTTTCGCTGTGGCTGGGGGGGTGGGGCAGTAACCTCTGCGTGAGTCGTCATTGTCGGACCCGATCAGCGGAGAGAAGCGGCGGAGTGCCAGTGAAGAATTCGAGCAAGGGTTGCAGAGAAGGGACCGGATGGAAGAGGGAGTAGGTAAATGCTGCCATGATCAAATGAGGGAAATAAGGCAAGATATAGTAGGTATCTAAGTAGAAACCCTGTTCGATAAAGAGAGGAAGAAAACATCGGGAAAGAAAAACAAGAGGGCAGTGTGGAACGGTGCATCAGACAACCAGTCACAGGCGGAACCATTGATATTAACGTGTCCAAACCAATATACAAACAAGGGAGTTTGACGCAAGCAGAATTGGCCCGACAACTTTGGAGCAAGAGTGACTCGACACTGGTGGGGTCGGCGGCTGGGATCCGGAGTTACCAGACGCGGAGGGTAACCAATTGCAGGCAAATGCTAAATCTCCTTGATCCGACTTGGTGGCTACGTGGGTAAGAGCTAACTCTTATAGGCAAGCTATCCTCTAAAATTCTATGAGCTTTTTGTGCGATACTAGGCTACTTCCTGCCATTTTTGAAATGCAACCGCCTTCAGACCGAAGGGGACGCGAACGTCGTGGCCACTAGGCTGTTGATAGCCGGGTTGTTGAGCGATTTTGCCCCCTTTCTCCTATATATCGGTGCAAGGAACGAATCTATGTGTCCCGCTATCCAACCGAACCCCCTCCCCCCCTTGCGTCTCACCTAAGTCATCGAACTCGACATACACCACACATCGCAGCCCCTCGTAGCTCTCTCCTCAATTGCTCAGATTATTGGAGGATACTCGTACGACACGCAGCAATACTCCATATACTTCAGATCGTGGGTCTAGAGTCGCCACCCATATGGAGGACACCCCAGCCATCAAGATACCCCCAGTGCGTGAAGTGCTTTGAAACGATCTCGCAGCGAATCCCTGATTACGATCCTGCCTAATTAGCAAGCTGTTCTTAAGTCCCTATCGGATTGGAGAATCCAGCCGAATAGAATTAGCTTCCCCGAAAACGGTACTCAGAAACAAGGGGCAAGCGCCAACGTCCGGCTGGCAAAACTCTCTTTGGACCCCGCTGAACAGTCGAAATACTCGACCGATTCTCTTCTCGTCGCAGTCAAGAGTTTCAGATTTTGCGACAACAAAGCTGATGCACGGGTGCTTGCGGTAAGCTGCCTCTTTGTATCCGTGTAGTTACGCCAAGAGCTGAAGGGATCCGCGTGACAAGTCTTTAGCTCAAGAGACCAGTTTACTCAGCAAGCTTTGTAACCAGAACGTCGTACAGCTATTGGGATTCGCTGAAGATATAGCACACGAAATTGCTTGGATAATTCTTCCCTGGGAAGCCAACGGGAACGTGAGGGAGTTTCTAAATTCCACGTCTTCGGAGATCCCAGAACGCGTCTCGCTGGTAAGCCAGCGTCCCATTTTATTCCCCAGGGCGGCCACCACTAACTATTTTATAGATACATGCTATTTCCTGTGGCGTCGAGTACCTGCATACCAGGGAGCCACCGATCCGGCATGGAGACCTAAAATCGGTAAGCCTGGGCGGGTTTCTCTTTGCGGAAATGTAAACACAAGCTCGAATGCAGGCCAACATTCTTGTAAACTCGCAAAATCGGGCGGTCATAATCGACTTTGGATCTGCCCGTCCCATCGAAGAACCAACGCTCCCCAAAGCGAGAGTCCAAAAAGCGACGATGATTCCGTCAGAGCCACTCGTCGATATGCAAGCCCTAAACATGACACCGCCTCGAGTCGAGTTAAAATCACTCGAGACTTTGATCACATTGACGGGTCCCGCTTGGACGCTACGATGGGCTGCTCCCGAGCTTGTGAGCGACGAAGACGCTGGCTTAGCGAGTGATATTTGGGCCTTTGGTTGGATTTGCTGGGAGGCAAGCTACGAGACTCTCTTCGATGAGAGCCTGTATTAAAGATAGGCTGTTGTCATCATGTTATAGATTATGACGGGAAATCTCCCCTTTCACGATGAAGCAAACGACACCAATCTCGTATGTAAACTTGTTACACGAGACTTCAAACTCCCCTCTACTACAGACCAAGCAAATTTATCACAAATTGATTCGTTGGGCATGTTAATGAATGAGTGTTGGAGCCTCAACATCGCCTCGCGACCGAGTGCGGAATTTTGCAAATGGAAAATTGGTTTCATGGTACGGTTCTCCTGGTCCTTCGTCCCCATTCTATTGATTAAAACTTCCCTACAGGGTCCCGTCCCCTCAGCGAGTAATGGACAAGACGATGGCGGTGTGCGACCAGTTGAGCTGTTGCATAGGCTTGGAGATCTCGCCCTCAAAAATGGAAACCCGGATGAGGCAATGGAACACTTCGACAAAGCACTTTCTCAGTCTGGTCTGAATAGACTTATTGGAGTTGGAGCAGGCGGTTTGCTTGGTCTCGAAGACACTCGACACGCTCAGAATGATCTCGCGAAGGTCTCACACAGCACGGGCCAAATTGCCCGAGATCTCCACGATTGGATGAGAGGCGGGCTCGTCAACTCGAACTCTACTCAGGGACTGGCAGAGGTCGAAGCCCTTCGAATCCAGTATAATTATGCTGAACAGTTCTACGACGTAGCCAGGACGATCTACAGTCGGATCGGGAACCAGTTGGGCTTCGCAAACGCCACCCTGAGACTGGGGACAATGCAATACGTTCAAGGCGAGTATCCCAAAGCGGAAGCGTTGTATCTTGAGGCCCGAGGGATCTACGATGGGGTTGAGGACCAGCTCGGTGTCGCAGATTCTACTCGGGGACTGGCAGAGGTCCAGTATAGCAAAAACGAGTATTCTACAGCCGAGGTATCGTATATCGAGGCCCGAGATATCTACGATCGGATTGGGAACGGGCTCGGTGTCGCAAATGTTACTCTTGGACTGGGAGAGATCCAGCGCCTTCGAGGCCAGTACTTGGATGCCGAAGCATCGTACATGAAGGCCAGAGAGATCTACAGTCGGATCGGGAACCGGTGGGGCTTCGCAAACGCCACCCAGAGAATGGAGATGGTGCAACTCGTTCAAGACGAGTATTTCACGGCGGGAGCATTGTATCCTGAGGCCCGAGCGATCGACGATGGGGTTGGAGACCCGCTCGGTGTCGCAGATTCTGCTCGAGGACTCGAAGAGATTCAATGCCACCCAGGGGAGGATCGCACATCCGAGCCGTGGTGTTCCGGTGGCTTTGAAGCCCACGAACGTATCTGGGGCAAGCCCGATGTCGCGGATGTCCTGCAGGGAGGGGCAAGCTTCCAACAGGAAATAATCGGAAATCGCGGACCACCCTCCCTCATGTCAATACCCAAACTTCGCGACCTCGTTGAGCCCAAGGGAGGCCGTAGAGTATCCACGATCTGGTTCATAGCGTAAGTCTTTCAGTAAACAGCCTCGTGTACGCCTGTTCACATCTCATTCTTGTGGCGTTTACGATCTGTAACCAGAGCAGCGCTACAGGACGCCTATCCACAGTCGCTGACAGCCGGACAAATATGTGAGCAGATAAATTTGCATCAGTCTTGGAGAATAAAGAAAGCTCGCGGGTCTAACAAGAAGTCGGCTTTCCTGGTGAGATCGATCTTCCGGTTTGCGGCGGCCCCAAACACCCTAACGTCACGCGTCATGCACAGAGTAGTATCCGTTGGATCCTGAGCAAGTCACCGGCATTTGCACCAGATCCGCTTCTTTCTGGCTCCTGGTACATGACAGAGCGAGAGATAACACAAATAAGACGGCAAGGGGCAGCAGGCGAAGAAAATCAAGTATGGACCGAGGCTCGGCAGCAAAGCTACCAGTATGTCTTTTGTTGCGATTATATCGTCATGCGTGCTAATATATATCGATCTTAGTGACTGGGCGGGGAGTTTGTTCGCTTCATTTGGATCTTCAGGAACAACCTTTTAGGAGCCAGGCAGATGCGAGAGTCAGATGACAGATGTACTCTCACAACGAACCTGTTCATGAGCTGGACAGTGATAGGGCATAGGCCTTTTTCTTAGAAAAAGATGGTTCCTGTAACTTCGCTCGCGTCGGAATTTTGCTTGATATATTTTGACGGTCGTCGCTGTATCTAATGGCGTCCATTCGCTTACTGGCCGACGCTTATGAAGCGCAACTTTGAGATCATAGCAGATTTGCTTATCAGGTCTCGAGGCCTTTGGAGGAGGTGGGCATGCGCGATGAAGACGTCAGGTTCAGCTGGAGAGATAGCGAGCGAGCAGGGAGTAAGGATAGAAGTTCATCTCCGTCCACAGCGCTGGCGGAATCCCGAGCAAAGCGAGGCGGCAGGTCACGTGAATGGGGAGGATGAGCCCCTGACGACGTCCCTAGCGCTAACTGGCCGATGCTTATAACGTTGCGCTGACGCGAAACACCCTCTCCGTTGGGAAATTTCATTTGAGAAGTATACCAACTCTTGGGTGCGCTGCACTGCAAGCTCCTATCTCGCTGCGTGTGTGACAGTGACATGTGTTGTTAGTCGCAGCGTGACGGGTGTGACATTCCTCAACGATCCTTTCTTCGGACGAGCTTGCCTATCATAGCATTTTTAATTACATCGTACTATAAGCATTGCAGTGATTGTACGGCCTAGGGCAAGCGTCATCTGCTTGGATCAATCTTTCGGCTGGGTATGATCATGAATCACCGGGTTCCTGTATAAAAGGGCTCGAGTTTGGTTATGTCGAATATGGGAGGAAGCCGCTTGGCGTTTCACATACATGACCATGTATACTGATGAGGCGAGCCAAATCGCATAGCAAATATCTCTTCCCAGAGACTGTATATACTGAATAGAGATGGGGGGACATTAGAGAGACTTGGTGGTGTTTGGGTGAGATGCATTACAGCTGTTTTCATAACGATGGGCGTTCCCACGTTCTACGGACTTCCAACCCCTTCAGCGTCAGCACCCCGTAAT
>WSUB01000119.1:0-131414 GCA_019633425.1 Tulasnella sp. 424 | reverse complement strand
AGCCAAGAATCGCAGGCGGCTGCTTCGGAAGGATACCTGTGGGCCACGTCGGCAAAGCTTCGTTCCGCTTCGTCCCAACGGGCTAATCCGTACAGGGCCCAAGCAGCTCGAAATAGTGCCTTTGACATGAGCGACGCCGGAAGATCCTCATTCTCTTGGGCTGTTTCACAGTCCGATAATGCCGCGCCGTAATACTCGAGCTGCAGGTACGCCATGGCGCGATTGAGTCTCAACACCGATGATGCGGGGAAACGTTGCAGGCCTCGGCTGTACGAGACTGCGGCTGGAATATATAATCCATTTTGGTAATGGCCATTTCCTTGTTTCTTCCACTCCTCCTCCGTATTTGGCAATCTTGGCGAATCGGGCACGTGACCCCCGGTCTTCCACTTGACCCCAACTAGCCTTTCGTCATCAGGTTCCAACCAAATGACATCGGAAGGACAGTCTACCCTCAGCAGTTGGTTTCCTCCGTTTGTTGCAAATTTGAGAGTTGGCTCGCGGATCGCCAGAATGCTCCCAACTGGGAATAGTGCGTCGAGGAGCTGCGACTTCGCCCCAATTGTCCCAGGATAGTTATACAGTGTCACCCGGCAAACATCACCGTTCACATCTTCGACGAGTATTTGGACTGAGAATACTCGAGCTTAAAGAAACATATGGTCATGATTACAAGCTCGGGCGCTTGAACGTTAGATGAAGTCTCACCCGGGAGAGCGATGATTCTGCACAGGAGGTATTTCCCCTATGATTTGTATAGATGAGTGTCAGGCAAGCAAATATGGTCCAAGTATGCATTGCTTACTTTATGGGTTTTACGGATATGCATTCGTGTGAGCGAGGCTAATCCACAAGGAGCGACGGTTCGTATATCAGCTCCTTCAGCCTGAACCCAAGCTCCAGTGATGACCTACTCCGTTCAAGCAGTTCCAAGGGTGTTTTAGAAACATGGATCTCTATTCCGATGATGGTCTGGTTTCTCGCTACATAAGAATCTCTTTCCCGATCCGTGGTGTATCGTCGACTGGATTCGAAGTTCGTGGATAGCTGCGCGCGTGACTCGGCGACGAAAGGAGTCGGCGGCATATGTTTCTCGGCTTCGAAACTAGCTTTCACCCGTTCTAAATCAGCAAACGCGGATGCGGAACTTTCGGGAAATCGCGAGTCGTGTCGTTCAGCCGCTCTAGATGCAGCAGAGTTCACGAGCTCTTCCAAGGCTGCTGGGCTCGCCGCAGCTTTCATGACGTCCTCTATTGTTATTCCGAGCTCCTGCATTATTTTTCCGAGATCGTCTGGTCCTTGGGGAAACATGGTAGACGAGGGATTAGGTAAACTGGAGCGAATGGTCAGTTAGCTTGAAGTTCAAGACCTTTGTCGGGATACCTTGATGAGGAGCGACTGAATAATTGTACTGAAAATGTGGAAAGAAGTGCACCAAAAGTACCAGAGCTCGAGGTGGGGCGGGAAAAGTGATGAGGAGGGAGCCAGATTTCCTTTTATGGTTAAATCTCGACCTTCCGGTCATATCGGCGGACTTTACCCCTGTTGGCGGCCCTGGTGATCGTTCAAGCACTAACGTACATCGAAATATCCGTCGAATCGCAGACTATCTATCTTCCCCGATTCCTGAATGTTCTCGGTGGTACTACGGCCTGCCTCGGAAACCACGGGTGGTCCAATACCGTTCCCTTCCTTACAAGCCTGAGGTTGCGTAAATGGAGGTCGGACATTTATTGATCGTCGAAGCCGTGAAGCAGAGATATTCAACGAGCCAAACAGAGGCATCACGACCTCGCCACAAACTGCGAGTTGACTTCACCGCCTCACGGGACCTGTCTTTCGGAGACCTCCAGCGACCAAAAGTGATCATCAGTATGGACAAAATAAAGGAGCTTCGTGATATTAACGGAGTAGAAGATGTTTGGCTAGGGCGCTCCACGAAGCAGTCAGGAATGTTAGCAGTCGTCTGGAGCGAAGAGGAGTCGCAAGCAGCACGGGGATGACCTGGGCTGCTGAATAAACAGACCTCTTGCCTACACCCTCTGCATATATCGCTCGGTATCCAATTCAAAATGTTTAAAGCGCGTTAGACTAATTTGGGGCTGTGATAGTCTGAAAAGAAGGAAAATTCTCGCTTTCTGAAATGTCTAACAGGCAGATGTTATGTAGAAACCGACGGGACTCAGCTTCCATGCCATCTTCCACTGCGAGGAGACGACAATTTCCATCTGACAGACAGCATATTACTCTCTTTACCTACGGCCACGAAGTGGGTATAATGACGTGTTCTACTGGCGCTTGGAGATAAGGTTGTAAATTCATAAACAAGGCAACGCTTGATTCTCTGCCTTCATTACGCAGTGGGCCGTTGTTCCTCTCCTTTATTTCCACGCGCTTCTACCCTTTACTCGTGAATCGGCTAACTGCAACGGAGTTTGGGCGTCCAGCTGGCCAACGCTTGCCAGTCTTTCGGCCTCGTCTCGTTGGGCGATTAAGGCAAAGATTAGGTATTACTTCCGCCCTCACATAGAGTTATTGGAGTATTACTTCCATACGCCTGCTGTTGAGCGTAGACTGCGAGGTGATGTGGAGGCTATTCAATTTGTTTTCGGAGCACCCAAGCTAACCTTGCACTTAGATTCGACGTGTATGGACCGCGAACATATGTTTCAGATGAAACCGACCATCCTTGATCTTGTCTTCAAGCTTGACTTGCCATTGCCTCGATATACGCCTGTCTGACCTCCTGATATCGGCGTTAATTTTAGTGGCCCTATGGTACGTTGCTCCCTTGAACCTCGAACATAAATTTTACACTAGAAGCAGTTAAATCGAAGTAGAACGGCCACTCAGCATATTTGAAAATGACCTGGGAGACTTTATATATAGGAAACTAGGCAATATGGCACGAACCGCCTATTACCGTCCGTACGACTGTCATGTACACCGAACATTACATACATATATTAGTACAAGGGAACCGCGCCTTTGAGCTCTGGATCTAAAAGGTGCGCCTCGAACAAGTCGGTGCCTCCTTCATAACGAATATCATGCACTGAACGACAGGGAACGTCAGTGGCCAATTATTGAGTCCGAACCTTGGACCTACACCATGCGGCGGCCTTTGCCCAGCGATGACCACGCCTTTCATCACCATGATGATCCTCAAAAGCGTTGCTGATAGCAATGCAGATTTGGACGTATGTATCGCCCATGACCCCCATCATGGGTGGGACTGCCTTCCGAATGGGGAGGTCGTCCATGATCAAATGGGGATCTACCCGAAGCGCTCCATTGACACTTTTGTCTGTAACGACTAAGCCCGCTTGCTGTAGGGCCGACATGGCGGAGTGAAAAAAGCCCATTACATCCCCTTCCTTCTGCTGCACTAAGGCAAGATGGAAGCATGCGCGGGTCATCGTCGAATCGTGGTGTTTTCTTTTCGTCTTGTATGTCTGCTCAAGATTTTGGAGCCCTTGGCGGGCCTTGGCCACTGTATTCCACGTTGAAATCTTGCCCTCCAAAGTATCTCGCTTTTTACAAGCCGCTTCACCATCTACCCTGTCCAAAGTGCATAAGTCGCACGTGCACTTGTCAAAATAATGTCGTAAGCTCTTCTCCCGCTTGATAAAGGATGCATCTCCTGGCCGATAGCTAATGAAAACTTCGGATCCTTTGGGTATATCACGAGTTGCACGGATAACCATTACATCCCCAAAGCAGACCCATGCAGCATTGGGGTTGCAAGAGTGGTTGAGAAGAGATGGTAATAAGAATAGGGCGCTTGGATGATCAGACTCTTTCTTGGACGGGAGCGGCAGTCCTGAAGGTTGGAATGCGTTGAAGCTCAGCACCGCTTCGATCCGAGCGATGTCAACTGGAACGTCGAAGTCTAAGAAACGCTCGACTCCGCTTGGTGGAGCTTGCTCCAAGATGTAGGTGCTGGGCGGAGGGGGAAGAGAGGGTCCAGCGTACAGGTCATACACGAGTTGTGCACAGCCTGGGTCTCCTGCTATCCGCTCCGCAACCTTGGTTCCGAGCGAAGCCCCACATCCGTATTGTCCCGTCATTGTGATCAAATTTTGAATGAGGAGAATCTCGGGAGGGTCACAGTCATCCGGGAATGCGGAGACGAACGCCTTCGAAACCAACTAGTCGGAGATTCAGGGAGTCAGCATGGGAGCTGGAACGAAATATCGGGCTATTCACCAGCAGTTGGCCAGCTACGACATCTTTGGTAGCAATTACGCCTCGCCCTCCTCCTCTAGTGGGAAGCGAAACCACCTCGATTTCACCCTTGTAGTCAGCGACGTCCAGACGTCTGGTTTTAGATAAAGATGCGGTGTACATTTCGAGCCAGTTATAGCTCCCCGTTTCGTTCTCCTGACGCCTTTTGCGGCATTTTTCCGTCCACGTAGTACAGGAAACACCCTCCGAGGGGAATTCGGACGATGTCGCTTGAAATGCCATTTCAGCTTCTCCCCACAATCCCAGGCCATACAACGCTTGAGCTTTGCGATACAAAGCTTTCACCCGAAGGGAAGGTGGCAGTCCGTTTTGAGCCAAGGCATAGTTGCAATCCGAGAGTGCGGCTCCCGCATGTCCGAGTTTCAGGTAGGTCATTGCCCTGTTTAATCGGAGGACATGAGAGGAAGGAGTTCGAGCGAGGCCTCTTGAGTAAGCGATCGCAGCTGACGTGAACCAGCCTGATTGGAAGTACTTGTTTCCGAGTGCCTTCCAGCCTTCTTCTGTGCGTGGAGGCTCTGAAGCGAGTGGTACTCGCTCTCCTGTACGCCATCTCGTCCTCGACGATAGAGTATTTTCAGACGTTAGGCGGACGACATCCGAGGGGCAATCAACACGGACATGGGGAACTGAGCCTCCGGCCGCACTCGTCTTCAGTGTTGGCTCCTTAATGGCGAGTACTGTCCCCAGAGGAAACAGAGTGTCTAGAAGATCGATCTTTGCCCCGATCGTCCCTGGGTAATTGTATAGGGAAACCATAACTACATCGCCGGCTGAGTCCTCAGCGCCAAACTGTACTGCCACGGTTCTCTCTAAATGAATAATGTTCAGTCGCAAAGAAGCCAACTTCAGGAAAAGAGGTCGCACTAGGTGGTGTAACGATTCGACAGACCAGCAGCGAGTCCTATATGTGAGACTATTTCAGCAGCACGCAGCTTCCCCAAGGAGAAGACTGTTTTACCAAGTGGGTGCGCCGAACCATCATCTGGGATAGTTGAACTGTGGAGAAGGTTGGAATCCGAAATCAGCTTGGGATTTCCCTCAAGTGAGACCATACCCGATCGGAGCGAAGGAGATATTAGGGACTGAAGTACAACGCACTCGGACGGAGGTCAGCTAATGAGCCCTTTGATACATGGGGTTCAAGCCCAACGGTGGAATGGCGAGTTGTGGATTTCCCGCTCATCTCGACATTAGTGTGACTCGCCCGCTCTCGCGCGAAGGCACCAATAAGCGAAATTCGAGAAGGCGGATCGTATGGAAATGGTGGCATCCCCTTTTCTCTTTCGTGCGCTTCTTTTGCGTTCTTCAGTTTGGCTACCATGGTCTCCATAGTGCCGAAATCGTTGCTATAAGATTTTGGCCCACTGGGCATCGACCACATCCTTCCTAAAAGACCTTCGAACCCATTCGGTTGACTTAACGCTTTGCCGATCTCAGCCGGTGTCAGATTTAATTGTTCCATTGCCTTAGCAAAATCGTCAGGATTGATTGGGAGCATAGTGAGCGCTTGATGACCAAACAAGTTAGTCCCATAGATATAACGTCAAGTATAGTAACGAGACAGACCTTGAGATGGGTAGCGTAGATACAAGATGGTGCTTGACGGTTGACCTGGAGAGGGGTTGTGAGCGATTTTGAGCAGGGGGTCACGAGGAAGGCACAGACCTGATATCCCTAAAAGTCCAAAGGAGGCCCTCCCGGCTATTTCGGCGGCAACATCTCCATCTGCCCCTTATGTTCTTCGGCAGCAGCATGAACGTAATCACTGCGACTTGTCCTCGAAACTTTAAACATGGCGCAAACACTTTTTCTGCAATAGGGGCATGCAGTTTAGGAAAGCATACATCTCACTGATATCTTAACCACGCACCGAGCAGACTCGTTCTCCGTTCGCCTAATATATCTCGGGGGTCTTTCTCTCGTGACGTAGAATATCTGTATCCCCACTAAAATGAATCCCACTGCGGCCATTGTCCCCCAGGGAGCCGCGGCAACTGGCATGAACAATAGGAAAAGCGCTACCTACAAGGATCACAGGTCATAGCTCTGGTTTATAGTATCAAGTAGGTTTTTGCGTTGCCTCACGTACAGTAGAAAACGTTAGAGCAGTAATGAGCCATGTTTTATACGGGCGATTAAGATTGGGTTCCTTGATTCGCAGGGCAAGGAGTCCAACGACCTATTGAAAACTGATGGTCAGTAATGCAGCCAGTGCGTCGACTGGGACTAGGCAAGCGAACCGTCAAGAAATAAAACCCCATCCGGCTACGCTGGCTATCTATCGGATCACAGTGAGTGCGGCCGCAATCCCAGGACCGACTACCGCGAACAGAGGTTTACTAAAGATCTAAAACCTCCACCGAAAATAATGAGAGCGATGGTTAAAGTCGTATGAAGCGCTGTAGCATTAACGGGTGTTTTGAGCTTTTGGTTGAGGCGCCCGAAAAAGCTGGGGAGGAAGCCTTCCTGTCCTGAGGCATATACCAAGCACGAGAAAGTATAGAGGCGGCCTACAATCCGACCAGGAGATGAATTCAACGCGATCGTCTTAGAGATGAGCAGGACCCAGCCTTAACGCGCCAAGACAAGATATGGCGACCATCACCGAAAACAGCACACCCCTCAAAGACCAAATGATGCTCGACCAAAGTCCAAGGTAACCGTGTTGCTCCTTGCGACTACATCCTTTTCATGGAATCGCGAGGATGAGAGGCGGGACGGACGACCAATACTTTGGCATGTTCTCACCTTCTCAAGAACTGTGAAATACGAACCGTTTGCGAAAAAGAATGCAGTCTTCGAATGAAAGGATCGGCTGGTCGTGCGGAGGGGCGAAAGCATTGGGATACTTGTGACGTACCAGAACAATGTCGTAGTTAACACGCACTGCGATCCGTCTTTAGTCAACGAGGAGTTTTTTATATTGTATCTACTAGTAATAGACATACCTGCGATCCGTCTTTAGTCAACGAGGAGTTGAGGAAAGAGGGAATCGCGAACAGGGCGAAATATATACTAAAGGGCGAAACAAACACGTACAAAAATTATCACGTCACAACACAACAAGAAAAGGTAGAAAGGTTATGACGAAAGGGGATAATGACGTATAAGGATAGTTTATAACAAACAATGCTCATGCTGGAGTGAATAACTCTTGGGAGGTGTCGTTCGACGTTCTTCATCTCTCCGGTAACAAAGTTTGTGGCATCCCAACCATCGAGTACCCTGAGTCGTGAAGAGTTCGGGAGGTGTCATTCTAGCCGAATGAAACAATGAGCAAGTGCATCTCGACTGTCTTCCACTCTGGTGGGAGGATGTTCTTGGCACGTTCAGCCAGTTGGAAACCCTTATGCTGAACGGTATACAAGAAGGAAAATGTATCACTCTCGAACAAATATTGCAAGCGATGGGCGACAATCCCTCCCTTGAGCATGTTGTCATGTCCGATATCGAGGCTAATGCTGAGAGCCCACTCCTTGGGAGTCTCGAACCCGTGGTTCCTCCTCGGCCCCACATTTTCCAACTATTAGGAAGTGCGAAGTCCCTGGATAACATCGTAGACCGATTCCGGTCTCCCCCCGCACTTGAGATGTTGGTGATCGCGGCCACAGCATGTTGGTGTTCTCGATCCATGTGGATGAAAATGATGTCTGTTGATTATGCATGCCTGTTCTTGGACGTAGAGACGATATGATATGTACGCCATTTACCTCGATACCAAAGCAGTTCTCAACACCACTCAGCCACTCAGCCACTCAGCCGTTTGGAAGTAGGGAGACTTGATTTAGAGGAAACTAGGCAACATGACACGAACCGCCTATTATCGTGCGCACAACTCTTATGTACACCGAACATCAGTAAAAGGGAACCTTGCTTTTAAGCTCTGGATCTAAAAGATGCGCATTGAACAAACTACTGCCTCCTCCATAACGAATATCATGCACTAAACAACAGGAAAGTCAGTAGCCAATCGTTGGGTCCGAATCTTGGACCTACACCATACGGCGGCCCCTGTCCAGCGATAAGCACGCCTATCGTCACCATAATGGTACTGGAAAGCGTTGCCGATAGCAATGCAGGTTTCGATATATGTATCGCCCATGGCCCCCATCATGGGTGGGACCGTCTTCCGAATCGGGAGGTCGTCCACGACCAGATGGGGATCAACCCGGAGTGCACCATTGACGCTTTTGTCTGTAATGGCCAAGCCTGCTTGCTGGAGGGCCGACATGGCGGTGCGGAAGAAGCCCAACACATCCCCCTCCCTTTTCTGCACTCGTGCGAGATGGAGACATGCGTATGTCATCGTCAAATCGTGGTGTTTTCTCTTCTTCTTGTATGTCTGTTCCAAGTTTTGGATGCCTTGACGAGCCTTGCCAACTGTATGCCACTTTGAAATCTTGCCTTCCAAAGCGTCTCGTTTTTTACAAGCCACTTCACCATCTGCCCGGTCTAAGGTGCACAGGTCGCATGTGCATTTGTCGAAGTAATGTCGTAGGGTTTCCTGCCGCTTGACAAAGGACCCGTCTCCTAACCGATACGCGATGAAAACTTCGGACCCTTTGGGTATGTCACGGGCTGCCCGGATAACCATGATATCCCCGAAGCAAACCCAGGAGGCGTTGGGATTACAGGAGTGGTTGAAAAGCGACGGTAGTAAGAATAAGGCGCTTGGATCATCCGAATCCTTCTTGGAGGGGAGCGGCGGTCCTGAAGGTTGGAATGAGTTGAAGCTCAGCACCGCTTCGATTCTAGCGATGTCAACTGGGATGTCAAAGTCCAAAAAACGTTCGACTCCGGTTGGTGGAGCTTGCTCCAAGACATAGGTGCTGGGCGGAGGAGGGAAAGAGGGACCAGCGTACAAGTCATACACGAGTCGAGCACAACCGGGATCTCCTGCTATCCGCTCCGCAACCTTGGTTCCAAGCGAAGCTCCACAGCCGCGTTGTCCTCTCATCGTGATCAGATTTTGAATGAAAAGGATTTCAGGAGGGTCGCAGTCATCCGGGAATGCGGAGACGAACGCCTTCGAAACCAACTGGTTGGAGATGCAAGAAGTCAGCATGGGAGCTGGAACGAAATATCGGGCTATTCACCAGCAGTTGGCCAGCTACGACATCTTTGGTAGCAATTACGCCTCGCCCTCCTCCTCTTGTAGGAAAGGCAACTACTTCAATGTCACCCTTGTAGTCGGCAACGTCCAGTCGTTTGGTTTTGGACAGAGAGGTGGTGTACATCTCGAGCCAGTCGTAATTCCCCGTTTCCGTTTGCTGGCGCCTTTTGCGGCACTTTTCGGCCCACGTGGTACAGGGAACACGCTCCGAGGGAAATTCGGATGATGTAATTTTAAATGCCAGTTCGGCTTCTCCCCACTGTCCCAGGCCGTAGAGAGCTTGAGCCTTGCGATACAAAGCTTTTACCCGAAGGGAAGCCGGCAATCCGTTTTGCCCCAAGGCATAATTGCAATCCGAGAGTGCGGCTCCTCCGTGTCCGAGTTTCAGGTAAGTCATCGCTCTGTTTAACCGGAGGACCTGGGAGGAAGGGGTCCGAGCGAGGCCTGTTGAGTAAGCGAGTGCAGCGGACGTGAACCAGCCTGATTGGAAATACTTGTTTCCGAGGGCCTTCCAGCCTTCTTCTGTGAACGGGGGCTCTGGAGCGAGCGGGACTCGCTCCCCTGTACGCCATCTCGTTCTCGACGATGGAGTGTTCCCGGACGTTAGGCGGACAACATCCGAGGGGCAATCAACACGGATGTGGGGAAGGCCTCCGGCCAAACTAGTCTTTAGCGTTGGCTCTTTAATGGCAAGTACTGTCCCCAGAGGGAACAGGGTGTCCAGGAGATCGATTTTCGCCCCGATCGTCCCTGGATAATTGTATAGGGAGACCATAACTACATCGCCGGCCGTGTCCTCAGCGCCAAACTGTACCGATACGGTTCGCTCTAATGAAGGACATTTAGTTGCAAAGAATGCGTCTTCAGTAAAAGAAGGCGCACTTGAGGGAGTAATAATACGACAAATCAACACGGAGCCCTGTGTGTTGTGCTATTTCAGCAACATGCAGTTTCCTCAAGGAGTACTACTTTACCAAGTGGGTTCGTCGAACCATCATCTGGGAGAGCTGAACTGTGGGGAAGTCCGAGTCCGAAATCAGAATAGAATTTCCTACACCGGCGATCAGGAGAGATTAGGGACTGGAATGCAACGCACTCGCGCGGAGGTCAGCTAGTGAACTCTTTGATACATGGGGTTCAAGCCCAACGGTGGAACTGCGAGTCATGAATTGCCCGCTATTCTCAGTATCGGCGAGGCTAGCTCGATCCTGCGCGAAGGCAGCAATAAGCGAAATTCGAGGAGGTGGGTCGTATGGAAATGGTGGCATCCCCTTTTCTCTTTCGTGGGCCTCTTTTGCGTTCTCTAACAGGGTGTCCATTGTATCGGAATCGCTGTCATCAGATTTTGGCCCACTGGGCATCGACCACATCCTTCCTAAAAGACCTTCGAACCCATTCGGTTGACTCAACGCTTTGCCGATCTCAGCCGGTGTCAGATTTAATTGTTCCATTGCCTTAGCAAAATCGTCAGGATTGATTGGAAACATAGTGAGCGCTAGATGACCAAACAAGTTAGTCCCATGGATATGACGTCGAGTATAGTAATAGAGGCAGACCTTGAGAATGGTAGCGTAGATACAAGATAGTACTTGATGGTTGATCTGGAGTGGGGTTTTGAGCGGTTTTGAGCAGGGGGTCACGAGGAAGGCACGGACCTGATATCCCTAAAAGTCCAAAGGAGGCCCTCCCGGCTATTTCGGCGGCAACATCTCCATCTGTTCCTCGTGTTCTTCGGCAGCAGCACGAACGTAATCACTGCGACTTGTACCTCGGAACTTTAAACACAGCGCAAACACTTTCCCTGCAACAGGGGCATGCAGTTTAGAAAGCATGCATCCTGACTGATGTTTAAACCACGCACCGAGCAGACTCGTTCCCCGTTCCCCTGATATATCTCGGGGTCTTTCTCTCGTAAGGTAGAATATCGGTATCCCCACTAAAATGAATCCCACTGCGGCCATTGCCTCAAGGGGAGCCGCGGCAACTGGCATGAACAATAGGAAAAGCGCTACCTACAAGGATCACAGGTCATAGCTCTGGTTAGTATCCAGTAGGTGTTCGCGTTGCCCCACGTACAGCAGAAAACGTTACAGGAGTAATGAGCCATGTTTTATACGGGCGATCAAGATTGGGTTCCTTGATTCGCAGGACAAGGAGTCCAACGACCTATTGAAAGCTGATGGTGAGTAATGCGGCCAGTGTGCCGACTTGGACTAGGCAAGCGAACCGTCAAGAAATAAAAACCCCATCCGGCTACGCTGTCTATATATCGGATCACAGTCAGTGCGGCCTCAATCCCAGGACCAACCATCACGAACAGAAGTTTACTAGAGATCTAAAACCTCCGCCGAAAATAATGAAAACGATGGTAAGGGTGGCATGAAGCGCTGTAGCATTGACGGGTGTTTTAAGCCTTTGGTTGAGGCGCCCGAAAAAGCTGGGGAGGAAGCCTTCCTGCCCTGAGGCATATACCAAGCGCGAGGAAGTATAGAGGCCACCTACAATACGACCAAGAGATTAGTTCAACGTGGTTGTCTTAGAGATGCGGAGGACTCACCTTGTAACGCGCCAAGACAAGATATGGCAACCATCACCGAGAACAGCACGCCCCCCAAAGACCCAAATAATGCTCGGCCGAAGTCCAAGGCGACCGTGTTGCTCCTTGCGACTACATCCTACCCACAGAATCGTGAGGATGAGATGCGGGATAGACTACCAATAATTTGTAATATTCTCACCTTTTCAAGAACCGTGAAATATGAAACGTTTGCGAAAAGGAATGCAGTCTTGGAATGAAGGGATCGGTTGGTCGGTTGGTCGGGCGAAGGGGCAAAAGCATCGAGTTACTTGTGACGTACTAGAACAATGCTCATGCTGGAGTGAATAACTCTTGGGAGGTTTCGTTCGACGTTCTTCATCTCCCCGGTAACAAAGTTTGTGGCATCCCAACCATCGAATGCCCTGAGCCGTGAAGAGTTCAGTGGGTGTCATTCTAGCCGGAGTGAAATAATAGCCTTACCAGAGCCCAGAGTAGAGAGCAAGGGCGAAGGACGAAGGGTTCGGGGATGTTCCGGAGAATAATGGGCCTCGAAGGGTGGATGAAGCCTTGCCACGTATTAACTGGATTATGCCCAAGACGGTGACTGAAACCTATCGTCAGGATTATCAGTGTTTTGGCATTTCATTTTTACGCGTTCGACGCGGCTTACAAGGGCAGCCAACTAAGCGAAAATTAAATTGAGTATCGGGACAAGAATCTCAACCATTTTCGGCTTACTTTGATAACCGTCAGGAGGACCGCTGTGCGAGTACCAAGTCGAGGGGACCCGACACATAGCATGAAAGCAACGAGAACGCATAATGATGCCATAATTTGAGTCTGCCAGTGGGGGATGTCTTGGGGATTGTAATCATGCGGATAGAATAGGCGCATCACATACTCCCTTTGCCAGAGGCACGAAATAGTGTCAGCACGTTCTCCTTGAATGTGTCGGCACGCACTTACCCGAATATAAGAGCGATGATGGCGCCTGAACCGGGCTTCAAAGCCGATATCGCTGTCCAGGAATACAGGAAAGACACCAATGGATTGTACGCGTATGCTAGGTATGCTTGGGGTCCACCTGATATGGGTATCATGCTTCCTAATTCTGCGAATGAACTAAGTTACGCGTTTGATGGTTAGCCAAATTAGCTCGAAGACAGTTAGCTAGCTCACCTGGCACCGGTCCATGCGAGCACGCCGCTTACGACCCACACCAACAACGACGCGCCAACGGAGCGTGTTTCGGCTAGGACAACTCCTGGGGATGAGCTTAATACCGGTGATCAGCGGGAACATTCCGCATAGGAATGAGGTGCGTGCCTACAAGATTCCTGAGCCAACTTGCGACCCGACCACTAATGCAATGCCTTCACATCCCCGTTTTAGTTACATACTCCCAAGATATAAATTTACTCTCACCATTTACCAGCCCCACTGTCTTTTGCATCACAACCTCGCCGTCACCCTCCACCTCGCTGTAAGCCAGCGGGAGGAGGTCTGGTCGAAATTCGAAGCCACTAAACGATGAAACAGTGCCCGCCCTTCCCCGAGTGCCCCCAACAACGCGTAAATTGGATGGTCCTTCTGATGTTTCTAAAGCGCGGAGAGAGTCTTCCGACTCCATTGAAATCCTTCCTGACGGCATATCATACGAGTTGTTCAAGACTCTGACAATATTCGTGACAAAGGACTGAGATGATGTAGATGATGTATGCTTATTTGACGATGCGTGTAATAGTAGTTAGTGTACAGTGGCTGTAGTCGGTATGCGTAGCTTGGTATCAGAGAGTCGTGCTAACTTGAAGAGGAGGTAAGGTCGTGATTGCTGGTCAACAAAGTGTGCGCTGCTAGCCCGGTCGTGATTGAAATCAAGACGCCGCAACAAGCAAGTCCAAACGCGGAATTTTCCTTCAGACAAGCGCCTTCCTCTCGCTCCTGATGGCCGGCAAGCACTTAAAACGCAAGACACCCTCGACTTACTCAAAACAGCAAACTAATTCAACTGTAGGAAAACAAACCGGTATCCCGCACCCTATATCTTACCAGTTAATTTTCAGGACACCAAACACTTGCGTCGGAATGGACAGGCGAAACCGAAGCAGGAAGTGAAGAAGAGCCAAAAAGCACGCCGAAGAACTCGCATAGAAGTTCCGAATCGTCGTGAAAGTGATGACGATGGTGCATCTATGGAAGACGAAGATCTCGAGTTCTTTTCCGGGCAGGGAGCTCAAGCAGCATCATTCCTCGGTAATCTTGATGAAAGAGGAATCTCCTTGTAAGTGAATCAACATCGAGTGACTGTATAGTACTCCATATTCATGAATCTCGTATTACAGGAGTAAGCGGGTGATCACCGAGCAACATAAGGCGGAACGACCCAAACCTGCTAAGCGAAGGAAGTTGGATGAAACCCTTTCAGCATCTGAAAATGAAGATGAAGAGCCCTGGAGCTCCACTCTGGACAGTCTCCCTGGGACAGAGGACGAAGAAGACGACGACGAAGACGAGGCTGGCAATGGTGGAGATACTGGCGACACAAAAGCTGATAGTTCCGACTCTGATGAAGAGTTGACCCATGAGCGTCGAGGTCGCGCACGTCCAACAGAATGGGAACCGCCAGCTCGCCAAGGTCCGGCCAGACTCCCCGTCAAGCTTGCCGATGGGACCATAAAGTCTACTGGAAACCTCCCCGCCCCTCCATCTTCCGACGAAAGCGAGAGTGAAGCCGAGCATATAGACCCCGTCGCGTCGTGGGCAGCCGCTGCCGGTGCCGACACTGCTTCGTCCAGGAGGGAGGATGTCGCGACCGGTGCCCGTTTCGGTCGTCCGGCCGTGGTGGACCTCTTAACCCAGCCGTCAAGAAAAGCGAAAATTCAACGAGTCAAGGAAGAACTTGCTACCATCTGTCAGGATATTGTCGCCGACCCAGAGACGAATGTGAGTTTGAATCTTCTTTTCTTCTGACTTGCGTTTTTAAATGTGCTGACTTTCCTCGTCTCAGCTTGGCCTACTTCGCCGACTGCATACATTCACTCAGGCGGAAGTGAAATCCCCCGCTCTGCCAGAACCTGTCGCAAACGATCCTGTAATCAGAAAGTTGGCCTTATTATCAGAGCTTGCAGTTTTCAAAGACATCGTTCCCGGCTTCCGTATCCGTGTACTAACGGAACTGGAGAAAGCGCAGAAGGCTAGCCAGGCGGTCTTGCACCAACGAGAGTTCGAACAAGGGCTTCTAGCTGGGTATCAACAATATCTGAAGACGATGGAAGCCGAGCTAAAATGTAGGCCTACCTCTGCGATACCCTCGCCATCTGGTCTAATGCCTGGTCCTCCTTGGTAGCCAAGTCTGACCTCACGGCAGTCTGCCTGCAGTGTATGTGCACCCTGCTAACAGACCTTACGCACTTCAACTACCGCGTGAATATTATGAACTCCGTGGTTGCCTACCTCAGCAAGAAAAGCTGGGACTCGGTGAGTCCGTCTAGGAAATCGCTTGTTATGTAATGACCCCTTTTACGACATTACTCGAATTCCTAGGCGTCGGACATGTGTCTGAACAGCATTATATCGGTGTTCCGGAACGACGCCAACGGTACTGCTTCCCTCGAGTTGGTTCGTCTCCTAAACAGGATGATCAAGGAACGGCACTACCGCGTTCACCCCAACATCTTGCCTTGCCTTCTTCACCTTCGACTAAAGAGTGAACTGAAAGGTGTGAGGGCCTCTCAAAATGGATCTTCCAAGGACGACGAACAAAAGAAAGCAAAGCCCCCGAAAGTGAAGATGAGCAAGAAGGAACGGAAGGCGGCGAACCCCCACATGTCTAAAAAGGCGAAAGAAGCCGCGAAAGAGGTGAAGAAGATCGAGGAGGAGATGGAGGAGGCTGCCGCGGAGGTTGATGAAGAAGACCGAGCTAGTCAGGTGAGGCGTCTTCCGCGTGCAAGTACGACGCGACAGCCGACAAAAGAATATATCATCTTGCATAGCAAACGGAGACCTTGAAACTTCTCTTCGTTCTCTACTTCAGCATCATAAAAAACCCTCGGCCAACCCGGCTATTATCTGGCGCCCTGGAAGGCATATCTCGCTACGCACATCTAGTCAACATCGACTTCTTCCGGGACTTGTTAGCGGTACTGAGGCAACTTATATTGCGTCACGAGCCCGACGTAAAGAATGGGGAGGCAGCTGCCGAGGACAGTCTGGACGAGGAGATAGAGGAGAATGATCTTCCTAAGGATCCTGTGCTCCGACATCGAGAGCTTAGGAGAAGACGCTTGCTGTGCATCACGACAGCTTTTGAGCTGCTGTCTGGTCAAGGTACGTTGGTCCCTCCGCAACTCAGCGTGTACCTTTAACGTAATTATCCGGTCCGATAGGCGAAGCCATCACAATCGACTTGAGCGATTTCAGCGACCACCTCTTCGGAATCGTATCCGAACTAGCCTTAAGCCCTGATATCGAGGACCTTCCAATAACTCGTCTCAACTCAAACACCAAATCTCCGACACAAACCAGGCCAGGGAGTCGCCCAACGCCTTCAAAGGTCGAAACCAAGTCACTGGCCGACCTTTTATTCCGCACTCTCTACCTCGTCTTTCCGCCTCGATCACCGGTACACAACGTCCCTCCTTGGCGAACGGCAGCTTTCGCCAAGCGAGTTCTCGCATGTTCACTTCATTGGCCCTCGGCGACAGTGCTACGGGCGCTTGAATTCGTCGAGGTTCTCCTGGTTAAGGAACCCCGAATCGAAGGACTGCTTAGCACGGAAGACAAGGTGGCCGACGGAGTATACCGCGGAGATCTGGACGACCCTCAACTATGCAATGCATTCGCGAGTAGCCTTTGGGAGCTGAGAATGTTGGCCGTCTCGCATTATGACGACGCAGTGCGAAAAGCTGCGAAGAGGCTGGCTAACTACTCTCGGGCGTAGTGCCTTCTGGAGTATCGTTTCTGTGAATTTCAAGTTATATTCAGTTTCCCTAAATCGTTGCATTATACACTTGACGTCCTTGAATCCAAACGCTCCTTCGGTTACGATTGTCACCAAGGCACCACCACTTCTCCACAGCATCTTCATCTATCTGGAAGTCTCTTATTGTATCGAAGAAATCCAATGCACCAACTCCACGATCATTCTGGTTGATCAAATCGACTAAAATAGATGGATTAGTTCTACATTCTAACGATTCCAGGCTTGCAGACTTACTACGTTGCGCATCGAAAAATGATCCTGGTTTGAAGGAGCCAGTGAGGAGCCCCAGAGCATCGGCACCACCCTGGGTAGCCAAGAACAGAGCTTCTTTCCAATCAATGCTAACGTCGATGTCAGGTTCATCCGAAGGTTGAGTTTTTTTGGCCTCAAGCTTGGCTTCACGCAAATACCCATCCCGCATCCGAGAAGTGCTAACGGCGCTGCGCATCGCGCTCATGATGTCTATCTGATATCCTCCAGCAACGTCAGAGCCCAGCCCAACTGTCACTCCCTCCGACAGAGCCTCTCTTAGTGGAAACGGTTTTGATGAGAAGTAGGCATTGGAGAGAGGGCAGTGTGCTATGGATGCACCGGACGCCTGCATCCTCGCCAACTCAGGGGGCTGTAAGAAGGTGCAGTGTGCTTGGATTGTTCGGGGGGTGAGGAGACCAGCCTGAGAGCGAAAATTGAGTCGATACCAGAAAATGAAGCTGGAGGATAGACCTACTTTGTCGAAGATGTCGATGTCTTCGGCGCCACGCGTGCTACGCACCCAGTCCACTTGATCTCTTGCTTCGGCAAGATGACTTTGTATGTGGACTCCCTCGGCTTGGGCTAATTTTCCAAGACCGTGGAGGAGCTCATCGGAGCAGGTAGGTACGAATCTCGGTGTGATGACTGGGTGAATCAGTCTCTCGCTGTCCTTTGTCCCAACTGCGATTTCCCGGCAGCGGCAAATGAACCTTTCCGCTTGTTCGAGCGAAGCGTCCGCGGATGGTTCTACGTAGGTAGGACGCGACGAGATATCCATCGACAGTTTGCCCACAAAGGCTCTCACCCCTTTGGATTGCATCACTTCGGCTAGGATCAGGCTATTCGGTTCTGAATTAGCCTCTGCTTACGAAGAGGTGAAAATTCTGCCCACTTTGTTTCTGTCTTAATCGTACCAAAGGCCAGGACAGCACCAGTACCCGCCTCAAGTAACCTCTCTGCCAGCCGAGCGTAAACTCGATTGGCTAGCTCGGGATCCGCATCCAATCGTTCTTCGGCTTTGTACGCGTACTCGTTGAGCCACTTCATCAAAGGCAGGTGTAAACCGGAGCCCAGGTACAGAAACTGAGGCGCATGTAGGTGAAGATCAACGAATGTGGGAAGCAGAAAGCTGCCGCGGGGAAGCTCTGAAACGACTACGGGTGGTGACTGCTTCGAGGCTTTCTCGATGATGGATCGTGCCTCTTCTGACTCTTTCGGCACAATTTCTGCAATATAGCCCTTCAAATCGACTACAATAAGTTGATCATGAGTGATTTGCAGCTGTCCCAGAGATGGCGTTTGGACGGTAGTGGCGATCAGTAGCGTCTGGAAAAGGGTCATCGTTGGTCGTTGGAATGGTGTCACGTGAGGTTTGCCTCATGGAACGTTTTGCGGCCAAACTTCCACCCGGAGACTTGGCAGCACCCGGAAAACCCAACAACGTCCACCACCACTTCCTCAAACCGGCTCGGAAAACATAAAGCAAATTTCTTGGTTTATATTTCAATGGCGGATTTTCAGCGGTTTTACTCCTACTCCCATCCAACCGATGTTCACGCTGTTCGAGCATGTTTGAATGACAACGCTCTCGACCTCCTTGCGGTCGGCGGTGATAACAGAGTTGAAGTCCTTCAAAGGGTAAGCGTTGTCTTGTAGGTGTTTACTGCGGTGACTAAGTTGCCGTTTCGGATTGCAAAATTCTTGGTTCGAACAGGAACAGGCAGAGACTACAGCCCCTACTTTCAATGTCATTGCTTCTTTTTACATTGCTACGGCAGTCAGAGCCATTGCCTGGTCACCTAGAACGATTTCTCCTTCGGCGTCGGATGATTGGTTTCTCGAGTAAGCTAACAGTTTCTCCGGTGTGGTCTTTCGCATAACGGCAGGGTTTGACACCTTTGCTCCCGTGTATCACAGACTCGTTGTTGCCGGGGCAGACAAACAACTTCGCCTCTTATTAAAATCCCCTTCTAAAGATGGCTCTCCCGACTTGGAGCAAATTCGACCATTTGGCGGTGGACTCAGTGGGCACCACAAAACAATCAACGACGTGTGCTTCTGCACCTCTGAAACGTACCAAACCCACTGTGCAAGTGTTGGTGATGATGGTCTCATCATGTGGAACCTATATCCTAAGCCGGAGGGCGACGAAGACGAGTACGACGACGGCGCAGCAAACACGACCGGAAGGAACACCACAAACGGGGTTGATGGGACGGGTACAGACACTGAAGAAGAAGTTGAGCGGTCGCTCGAACCCGAATCTCGTCCATCTTCTCGGGTTCCACGAAGTAATACCAATACCAACACCAATACCGCCACCCCAGGGCTGCCCACCCGCCCTGCGTTAGATGCTCCTCCCCCTCAAGCCACGGCATACATCATCAGGTTTCCCCATCCCTTGCACACCATCTCGTCTCATCCAAATAGTGCCAGTCAATTTATGGTATCAGACGTCCGAGGCGTGGTGTGCATTGTCGATTGGACGAAGACGACTCTCGGACAGGAAAGTGTTGGTCGGCCCGGCTGGAGAGGTCATCGGGTAGTTGAACTAGTCGACCCTAGGGCCTTGTCCGACGGCGTAGCCGGTGGGAGAGGAAAATGGACCGGCGGTGCAGGGTGGAAGAGGGACGATAAGAATGTGTGAGTGAGCGGAAAATCCTTGCTTTCTGGTTTTGGTTGTCCCACTTCACTGGACTGCCTTTGGCCATATTTGGGCTCGATTCGGTGGCATAGAGATGCAGGGTGTCTGACAATAATGCTTTTATTATCAGGATTGGGGCCACCTACGGTTCGCGGTGGAGCGTTTGGGATCTTCGCAAGCTTCAAGGAGGGAAACCGATCGCCACCGGCGAAGGGATGGAATATGGTGGAGACCGTTTTCGGTACGCTTCGGACCCTTATCGATGGCATGCGCGTCTAGCTCAGGCTTTGCTAATTTTCAAATGAAATTGGCCTCGCGTGCAGCTGGAGTCCCTCCGATCCTCATCTCTTCGCGATTTCCACTTCCTCTCCATTAGGAGGTGCTTCAATGAAAGTCTACAAGACAACATCTCCCGCTGGTATGTCTCGACTTTACTCTGCTTGGCCAGGTGCTTCTGGCCTAGCCAATTTCTACGACCCTGGTGATACTGACCGTATCTCGCTTCTTTCATCTCCTCTCTCTACACCCGCCTCACACGGGGGGTGATTCTCGAACCTTACACGTAATTCGCCTTATCACGTTCCTTTGCGGCTTCGCGCTTGATGCATGGCTCGATGCCACCGGTCAACTATCCAGCTCCGAGGGAGTACACCATCCTGCCTTCTCCACACCGGGTCAAAGACTTCGATTGGCTTGCACCGTGCGTCCCAGGGGACCACATCCGAGCATGGTTAGCCGTGGCAGCCGGCAAACAAGTATTCTTTGTCGCTGGAGGAGAGGCTCCCCAAAACACCCTGTAGGACTAGCTAGCAATGGCGGGTGCACCAAATCAACAATGTATGCGCTACGTTAATCGATAACATTTCGAGAAAGAGAGGAGGAGCATTCCAACATGAAAGCAGCTGAACGCATACAGAACAAAAACGGAAAGCGTGAGATATAACACATATACAATGAAAAGCAGAGTAAGAATACGATATCGGTACAAAAAGGTGCGAAGAAGAGATGCAAATTGGAGGGGGGAAAGAGTAAAAATATAGACGACGTCAGCGGGGGAAGGGAACAGTGATAGATTTGGATAGTGGGGAGAGATAAGGGCCAACAGGTGTGCAGCGCAGCTCGAAGGAAAACGAAAATTAAAACTGGCCGAACATCTGCTGGTCCCCAACAATCGGAAGATGAGGATGAGTGGCTGGTGCAATATAAGACACGGTGTCGTGTAAATGAGCGCCTTGGATGCTGTAAATCGTGTTCGATCAGTATCGAGCGCTGCACACACCATGCCGAATTCAAAACATACCCTAGTTGTTCATACATGTGCTGGCTATATTGGGCTGTGTGAAGAGAAACTCTGGGTTAGCTTAGTTCCCGGGCGGCACCGGGTAAAGTCACTCACCCTCTACGCTCGGATCACTCGGTACCGACTGCAGTAGCAACTGCGTAGCCAAGTCTGGACTCGACACCGATCCTGACATCCCTTCGGCATACTGAACCTGCATCCCATTATGTTGTTGAGACTGTTGCTGGTAATGAGGCTGCTGCGGGTAGCCGCCGGATTGCTGTTGATCCACGGCACCGTTGGTATATGCCATACCGTTTTGCGGACCAGACGTCATGACGGATTGGCTTTGGGCTGCTTGCTGGTGGTGCCAGTGAGGAGGAAGCTGTGGTGGATGGAGGTTGGACTGTGCCGAGTGGTAGATGGTCTCAGCAGACGACGAGAAGGAAGCGGGAAGCATGGGCGGGCGGACGACGGTTGTGGTGATGGTGAGGCTTTCAGGTCGAGGTTGCGAAGGATAGTTTCCACTAGGAGGTGACCGGACGTCCGAGGTGGAGCGGGCAGACATGGGAGTGTTGGTGACCATGGACTGTTGTGGCGAGTACGCGATCTCAGTGTTCACCGACAACGAACCCGCAGATTCCGTCTTTGCTCTTTCGAGGGGCACCTGCGGGGGTCCCATGGCACTTGCTGTTCCGGTGGTCTGACTGCTTGGGGGTCCACTTCGACTATGCATTGCTGCTGACTGGGATCGCTGTCTTCGGAGCTCCATATCCTGATCTGACTTGACTAAGCTGTAGAGGAAACGTGCATGTGCAGCGCCTGCTGACGATAACGAGGACCCTTTGTCGTAGAAGGCGGCGGCCGTCTGTTCGATAAGACCGCGGATCTCGACGAGGTTGAGGCCATTTGTATCTTCGTAGCCTGTACGCCTTGCAAGCTGGACAACTGCAGCGTTAGAGTCGAAAACCGGGCGATAAGAGCACTTGAGTAACCTACCCGCAGCAAGAAGATTGCAGCATAGGCGCTCATGACCGTGATTACATCCTGTCCGAAGCGCTGGGGGTGTGGCTTTGTCAGACGCTGGGCTATCACTACGGGGACGGACGAGGACCCCACTCACCAAAGCCTCCATGTCCCTGAATCGCCCCACGATCTGCAACGTTTCTTTCGCCGATGTATAACAAAGCGACAGCGCTTGGATGCTGAACCCAGATCCGGCCTTGGTTCCAGTATGGGCAATTTCACGCTGTAAAAACCGACCCGTACGTCGTCAGCACCACATCGAGTACATGAACGCCGGGGCACGGACCTGTGTCAACCCCAAACTATTCAAGAACAACCGAACGTGCAATCGGAAGAACCGGAGCATGCAGAAATGGAACTCAGATCCATCGGCTAGAAAAAAAAAAGACCGAATAGCGCCCCAATTTACGTCAGTTCTAAGACACCGAAAAAAGTAAGACATCAAAACAACGTACCGTATGACATTTCGTTCTCCCAATACTCCATCCACCCGGTCAACTTTGTGTTACACCCATTAAGTAAGACTTCGAAATTGACGTCCGAGTTGTCGCGACTCGAGTTCTTGCGGAGGTAGAAAACGTCGCTTGTTTCAGCCTAAGAATATTGCCGGGGAATAACGTCAGAATAAAGTGTCGGACCAGAAAGTTGTTCCAAGGCAAAGCGCACCGAGAGCCTCCGGAGCTGGACGAAAGCGCCGACAATGACGTCTTCAGGTCTTCGCTCACCCCGAGCTTGTCGATGCCAATTCCCCGAATTCCGAATTAAATCATCCTAAACCCCAACAAACCGATGGTCAGTTTCCGAAGGCATGCCGTGGGGAGCGTCAAGCCGAACGCACCTCTTGAAGCATCCACGGCCGTCCGGTTTGCATCGCCAACGAGCGATCATGCACGAACAAGACGAGGTACGTCCGTTCTCGATTCCTCCGCTCGCGCATATGGAGTTCGGTTTCTTTAGGGTCGGGTTTGCGCGTGTAGGTGTTGAGGTTGAGTTCGATTGCGAGGCGGCAGGCCTGAATCAGAATTGGGGGGAAAAAAAGGAAATGAGCGATTTAGGCGCGTCCAACCGGCGCTCAGAAACGCAGTACTCACGTATCCGATGAAGAGCCATGTTCGCTAGATGGCCATGAGCAATGAAAAGCAAGAGGGAAATCGTCAATACGTTTTCCGAGTTGTATCAACTTCAAAGACCGACATTATCATCCGGTTCCTTCCAATACACCAAACACGTAAAGGCTTGTACAACTTCCACGCTCTTCCACTGCTCGTCAAACGCCCTAATTCGCGCCGCAACATCGCCGCCGCGAAATCGTCAGCTCTCCCATTTGCAAACAGGGTCGAAATCCGAGCGCTAAGAAGGCTTTACCTCGATGCAAAAACATATGTCATCTTCTGAAGAGGCTTGAACAAATCTTGTTTCCAAAACTTGCACCCCGCCATCATGAGGACCGTAAACAGGAACGGCGATCGTTGTCGGATGTACTCGACCGTATGGAGTATCGGGTCGAACAAGTTGACGAAAGGATTTAAGTGTACGAATATCCTAAAATGGAAAAACAAACGAGGAATGTGAAATTCCCCGAGGGAGAAGAAGGGAGGCATATCAGTAAAAGGATCGCCCGAACACACACTCGAACAGCCTCAAAGGCCATTCGGAAAAGAAACGAAAAAGCAAATCACAAGAGAAGGAAAAAAAAGACTCACTTATCCAAAAGCCACCGGGCATCGTTATCCGTGAGTATGCCCAAATCAATGGGATCCGGCAAGTCTTCCTTGGGCAGGTCGAAGCACGGCGGCAACAACCCCATCACATCCCTACTCGAGTCGACATCCGGAGCTTTCCCTTTACCGCCCGATTGACCCGCCGACCCACCTCCGCCGGCGCCAGCTCCACCAGCTGGAGTTCCCGAAGGACCCAACACGGTCGCGAGGAACTTGCTCTGCCGCTCCTTCTCTTTACCCAGCACCAGCGCAGGGTAAACGTTCTCGTCCCGATCATCTTCCGCGTCGACCGACGCGCTCCCGTTCCTCGAGTGCCCGGATTCCTGTGACTGAGAAGGTTGACGCTGGTGGTGGGTGTTGCGTTGTTGTTGGTTCTGGTGAGATGAGGTAGGACCGGCGTGCTGATGATGATGCGAGGGAGGATGAAGACCGCCGCCGAGATAACCTGAACTTTCCCTCCGTTCTGCCGGCACAGGTGCTGTTGACGTACTTGTGTCCGTGTTGTTATTGTTAGAGTTATAGGCGCCGTCGCGGTAAGTAGCGGTTGGATATTCACGTGGCCGGTGAGCTGGAGGATGTGAAGGATGAGGACGAGAAGAGGATGGCCCGCTTGTTGACGAGGGGTCGACGTCCATGTAATCCGCGGATGAGGTATCTTCGTACTTTCTGGGGTGCGGGAGAGAGTACGGCGCGCTGGTGGAGGACGCATCCTCCAGCTTGGGTCTAGCGGCAGCACCAGCTGATGATGATCCGCCGCCAGCTTGATGTTGCGACTTCTCCACACCCCGCGTTGACCTATCGCCCGAGTTCAACCTAAAAAAAAAAAAGCCCATTCATTTATGTTGAAAAAAAAGCGTTCAAGGTACCCAAAACAGAAGAGAGAGGGTGCAATGTTAGCTTCTCATTTGATTGATCGAACGGAGAGGAGGAGCGATTTTCGTCGAAGGTAAGGATAAGGATAAGTGAAGAAGAGGAAGCGGGGCGCGTTTTTTTCGCCGGAAAGGATCGAATTTGGTTGATACCGAAGGGCGAAGAGGAGGAGCCGAAGGCGCCAAAAGGCCAACCCCTCCCTTGAGGAGAAGACGAAGATGCGAAAGGAAGCGAACTCACTTGACGCCTGGCTTTCGACCTCGACGATGTTTTTCAAAATGACACCTAAAGAAGAAGAGGAAGAAAAAACGTGTGGAACGACGATCAGTGGGGCTAAACCCTTTACGGCAAAGGGGAGAAGGCGGAACGCTCTACTCACGGAACGTTATTCTTCTTGCATCTATTGCAAGGGCGAACGTCGGACGCCTGATCGTCTCCGCCAATGCATCGCATCTAATCAACCAACGAAATCAGTATTTTTTTTTCTTCGTCTTCATCGCGAGCCTAGACCAAAATTTGCGTACTTTTGCTGCTCTGCACACCATGCATGCTCTAATTGAAAGAGAGGGGGCATCCGTCAATATTGTTGATTTGGGGGGGGGGGGGGGGACTCGCGAAATTTCAATCTCGCCCGCCTCCCGTCCCGCCTGCCCCGCGCGCGCGCGAGAGAGAGAGACCGGCATACCTTGCTCCCCGGATCACCTGCTTCTTATCCCCCGTCGCACCGTGCTGTGCGCCAGAGGTCGACGCTTGAGGGGACGAAGGAGCCATCTCATCGTGCTCGTCGACTCCGAGATCGTAGTCCTCGTCGTTTTGTGGCTGGTGGTGGTCTTGAGCGGAATTCATTATTTGGGGTGTGCTAAATTGGCCGTGTCTGTTTGCGTGACGCTTGGGCCAAGGCCTTTTTTTACGGTGGGCGAAGAGAAAGAGAGACCTGCGATGGTGGTGAGGTCTGAGTGGGTGCTACTGGGAGTGTTGCTCTTAGAGTAGCGACGAGGTAGGCCCAGAGGACTCGTGGATGGAGAGAGCAGAGGAGGGGAAAAGGAAGTGGAAGAGGGGAGGAACGTTTAGACCGACTGCCGGATGTCCGGTGTCTTATTTGCTCTCGGGTTCATCAACTTCCTTCTGTCTTGCCCCCACGAGCTGAACCCTGCACACCCGTACCCCTGCCCTCATCCATCCAACATGGCCAGCTCACTCATACCTACCCTCGTTTTTTTATTTTATTTTATTTCTATTTCTTGTGATTTTCTCTTTCCCTCGTGCCTGACATGACGTCTTCACCTCGGCCTTTGCACACTTGTACACTCAACGCCGTTTCCCAATTTTTTTGTTAATAATTTTTGGGAAACGGACAGCCCGGAGTTGGAAGTGGCCGTCCCTGTTGGACATCGACGCCCCCGATCCAGCGTCTTTTACTCGACGTCCCGCGTACTCCCATGGCGTGGATCCCGATCTCACGCGGTTACCGCTAAAGGAAAGAGTTCCCGAGAACTTTGGCGTCCTGTCATGGAAACGGTGTGATTTAGCAAAAAGCGCCTTCCCGCTCTTTTTTGCCTTCTTTTTTTGCGTGCCTTTTTTCCTTTCTCGCCCGTTTTCCTCTCGGACTCGGAAAGCCGGAGGGCGCTTCACCTATTCTCGGCATCTTCCTCGTTTCCCGCTGAACACGTCCTCACGCAGAGCGCAATACACACACTCACCGGACGGGTTCTATAAGTCATCCATCCGCAGCATGGGTGGGTGAGACTCCGGCATGTGTGGAATGACGAGAACGTTCAGGTGAGGTCGTCCTGAACGTTGCCCATGGTCCGCGGACACCGGGAAGAGGATCCGATGATGGACCATACCACGATGGGCAGTAACGTGAGCTAACGGCGTAGTCTAATCTGTCTAAAACATCCACTTCCTCGTCTATACTCGATGGAGTTTCCAGCAGGGAGCATCAAAATATTTTATCTCTCAGACTTTTCAAACCTTCTTTCCTCACTCAACTGTCTCTCCGAACAAGCATCTCAGCTCCACGAAACCCATCCATCACCCATCGCCCATCATGGAAAAGTCGCCCGTGAGCCTTCTAAATTCCGCCGCCGGATGGCCATTGTCGAGGGATGATCTCCCTAGAGCAGTTTCCTATCCGGGGGTGGAGACCTGCCCCAGCCGCTCGGTGAGCCTAATGCATCGGCGTCTTGCCTGAAACTGAAGAAATACATGTCGCGTGGCTGGGCACGATCGGAAGCGACGCCACTGCGGATCCGATCGCTCCTTTTTCTTCTCTGATCGGACAAACGAGACGGCGGAGCGGCTCCCAACCTGAGCTCGCAATTAAAGTCCCCGTCCGTGGCGCCCCTCTTATGCCGACACCTGAATCATGACCCACCTAATCCCACCTAACAACGCATAGCCATGTCAGAAAAGGCTTTGTCCGCCTCTCTTGGCATCCAGCCTATTTGTCTCCTCCAGCTTTCCCTCGCGTTTCTTTTCCTCCCACACTATTCTTCATCCGGGCGCTAAAAAAGCGCTCGGTTTGAACCAAGCCACGGCCACCGGGCCAAGGGAATATAAAAAAGCACACGCATCACGCAGGGTTGACCCAGGCTAATACCAGAAAACCGGCTCCCTGCCAACCCCTAACGGCACGTGCTCTTTTGTGAACTTTCCGACGGGGAAACAAAAAAAAAAAACAGGGTAACCAATTGATGGAGGTTCACGCGGCACGGGCCGGTCGGCGTTATTCCCTTCTCCCCTTCCTTAATTGAATGCCGGCCCCTTGGCGTGTCTGCATATTATCCCATTCAGGAACTTTCGTCATCACCTCAGACGCCTGCGGGCCACCAACTCCTTTCGGGCAACCAATCTCCTTCCAGGTAGAAAAGCTTCACTATTTGAATTATCTAGCTCAACGTTGTATCGACTGTCTTGCAAGCTTTTGATAGATGAGAAGAGTATCCTGAACGGAAATTGGATTCCCCATAAATGCCGAAACGGGAACGAACACCCACGCGGCCGCGGCCAAGACCGTAACGCGACGTTTCGAGACGGCGCCCCCAAAAAACACCAGGACAGGAAAGAAAATATTTGAATTGATCCGAGCAAGACGAAACATCACGAGATGCACCGGGAGTGGGAGTGAAAAAAGAGCCCGAAAAAAAAAACCTTGTTCGACACATCGCCAAGGTACTCTAAACCAGGAGTAGTAGTAGCGACTCTGTGTTTTTAGTCGGACCAAAGGAAACTCAAGATATAGCAGTAGCGTTATACGTAAGTCCGTTTCAAATAAAGAAAAGAAAAAAAGAGAGTGGGAGGGGGAAAATTTCGTTCAACGTAATAATAAAACCAAGATATTCCTTCCTTCCTTCCTTTCTTCCGCGCGTCGTATACAAAATTTCGTTCATGCCAAGCGTCACCTGTACATGGTTTGATCCCCGACAACACCGAATTGGTCGCCAACGCCCGCGTATCCAGCAGGGAAAACGTCCGGCATTCTGTGAAACATGAAGAGTGGGGTTTAACCAATTAGCCTTTTTCCAATTCACTTGTCCTCCCCCCCAGATACGTCACGTATCACCGCAACGGCCCGAACGAGACAACTCACCCTAATTGGTCGAGAATATGACGGGTGTACATTGCTATAAAATAAAGCCACCGAGTGCGAGGGTCAACATATATATGCCAACGCAAAAATGAGACGGGGATGCACGTACGATCAAGTTGCGCGTCCCCTTGCCCCAAGGGCATCAGTATCGCCTGCTCAGCCTGATACTGCTGCGTCTGCGCTGGCTGGTCGCCGCCATACGCCATCGGTATCCCTTGCGGATGATGCGCTGCGGCGTACATTTGCTGTTGCGTTTGAGGTTGCTGCTGCTGCTGCTGTTGCTGGGGTTGAGGTTGCGGTTGCTGGTGGTAGTGCGGCTGAGGCGGCGGGATGTTCACCGCGGCCGCTGGGGCACCGTTCGCTGGATTCGGATGGGGCCCGTATCCGTTTACAACCCCCGACGTCGAGTTCATCCTCATATGACCCGGGTGATGAGGTGGAGGTGGATGTTGAGCGTTAGGTGGAGTGTTTGGATCCGGCGCACCGTATGACGACGGAGCTTGTGATATCGTGGGTCGTCGAGCCTGCTGAGGTGGTTGCTGTTGCTGTGGGGGACGCCCCGCGGGTGGAGCATAGTACATTTGTCCCCCTCCCGCATTATTTCCATCCATCATCTGCCCAGGCATGCCCGCCATCATCTGCTGCTGCTGTTGCTGTTGCGCTATCATCGCGTTCGTCGTCATATTCAGGTTCTCCGGATGAGTGGGAGGGGTACCCGCTGAACCGGGTCCGTAGGGACCAAGCTGGGTTTGTGATCCCATGGTCGACGCGGGAGACGCGACGGTCTGTTGCTGCTGCTGCTGTTGCTGTTGCTGTTGCCGGGTGCTATACATATGCACCGCCTCAGGCTGGGACGGTAAAGCCATTGGCTGACGCGGAAGTCCCTCTCGAGGTACGTGTTCTGAGCCCAACTGCGACTCGGAAGCATGCACCTGAAGCGTTTTGTTGTCCACGAGAGAGTTCATGAAACGAGCGTGCGCCTTTGCAGACGTCGACGGCGACCCAGAATCGCCAGCAACGTAGAACGCGCGAGCCGTCTGTTTGATCAGGGAGTGTACGTCCTCAGGATTCAGACCAGCAGAAGAGTGTCGACCCGTTCGTCGAAGCAACTAGGACAACGCGTAAACAATGACGTCTCTCACAACGTGTCAATGCCAACACCCATACCTTCAAGAGGAAGATTGCAGCGTAAGCCGACATCACGGTGATTACGTCCTGACCAAATTTCTACCGGGGGACAACAACGTTTAGCTTCCAATGCCATCCTCGAAAGGCCTGGGGGCCGTACCAATACACCAAGCCTGCTGAAGTGCGTCACGATCTCCAATGTCTCCTTAGCTGAGGTATAGCATAGCGTTAGGGACTGCAAGCTAAACGTCGAACCCGCTTGATTCGACGACTTGCCGACGAACGAACGCCTCACGTCAGGCTACGATAATCTTCGCAATAGCTTCGTTAAATCACTCACAGCAGTCAAACCCAGACTATTCAAGAACAGCCTAACGTGCAACCTGAAGAACCTCAAGATGAAATCATGGAATTCGCCACCACCAGCGGTCTGCATCTCAAGTTCCCAGAACTCGATCCAATCCGTCAGTTTCCGATTACACCCCATGAGAAGGACTTCATAGTTCACGTCGGAACTGTCTCGGGAACCGTTGCGGCGAAGGTAGAAGACGTCCGAAGTCTCGGCCTTTTGCGCAAATAGGGTCGGGGAGCGTCAGCGGCAATAGACTAGCAACAAGCGGAAAGGCAAAGAAAGGCGCCCGCAAAGTGGAAATTAAACTCACCGACAGCCTTCGAAGCTGCACAAACGCCGCAACGATGACATCTTCAGGACGGACAGGTCCCCGGACCCCATTGCAATGCCAATTCATCGAATTTCGAACCAATTCATCCTGTCTCGAGAAAAACCCGGGATCCCCGTCAGTCTCACTGGGCTCTGCCCACGCCTATCGAATGAATAACTCGCCTCTTGCAGCATCCACGGTCGTCCAGTTTGCATACTTAAACTCCTATCGTGAACCCACAAAACATAATACGTCCTCTCCCTATTTCTCCTCTCCCGCCATTGCAGCTCCGTTTCTCCTTTCGTATGTACCGGATGGGTAAAAGTATTCAGCTTCAATTCAACGGCCATACGGCAAGCCTGCGGAAATGGCAATAAAGAAGAAACGAAGGGTTGGGGCGCAAAGCCGGCGATTCGGTTAACGGGGACTAATAATTGCCCGACGCGGCTAATACGGTGAAATAGCTTACGTAGCCGATGTAAGTCCAAGTGCGCTGAAAACGATAAGATAAGATGACGAGTGAATATAAGGTGCCTCCCAATTTCGATCGAGTTGTGGGGTAAAGGCCCACTCACGTTGTCTTCCGGCTCCTTCCAGTACACCATGCAACAGAACGCTTGCACGATCTCGAGACCTTTCCACTGTTCCTCAAGCGCCCTACATTACAAGGGTCGAGATCTCGTCAGTCTTCTCCTTCCTCAGCCCAGGGAAAGCAGCTAGTGACGAACCTGGACGCGAAGACGTAGGACATCTTCTGCAAAGACTTGAACAACTCGGGCTTGAAGAACTTGCACCCTGCCATCATCAGAACCGTAAACAAGAAAGATGACCTGGCTCGAACGTATTGAACGGTGTGAAGGCTTTCGTCGAAGAGATTGACGAAAGGGTTCAGGTGCTGGAGAACTCTGCCGAAGGGGGCGTTCGTGCCAGCATCAGGAACAGCTCACCTAGCAACAACTAGGAAGACGTCTCACCTTGCCAAAAGCAATTCAGCTTCCGGTTCTGTGATGAGCTTCAAGTCAAGGGGATCGGGCAAAGCCTCTTTTGGTGGGTCGAAGCACTTGGGCAACGCGGGAATTGATGGAGGCTCCCAGACGGGATTCTGGGTCCATCTCTCGGACGCCTTTTGCTCCTCGGTCGAAGGACGTCCTGAATTATGACCACGATGGTTTGGGGCTGAATTTGGCGGGTTGAGTACCATCGAAAGGAACTTATTCCTCTCCTTCTGGACCATAGAACCAGGGAACAAATTCTCATCCGACCGCGAGTCCTCATCGTCCCCGGACGCTGTAGATCCTTTTCGTGTCATGTTGTCTGGTCGAGTTGGAGATGTGGGCGAACTAATGGCCGGTGCGCCACTGCTCCCTGCATCTGGCATGTATTGAGGAGCATAGGGACCAGGAAAGGCGTGAGGAGGGATAGCCGGTGGACCAGTAGGTGAGAGTGCGTGAGGACCTGCCGACGATGGACCGCTTCCATTGGGGTTGTGGTTGTGATAGGGGGCGGGACCTGGATTCTCTTTGGTCGAGAAACTGCGGGGTCGACCGGTGTTCGGAGGAGCAGTCGAGACAGCGGATAGAGGTGCATGACCGCTGGTGTCGAGATCCATGAATTCATGCTGCTCCTCTACTTTTGGGAGAGGGTGGAGTGACCGTGATGATGGGCCAGCTGTCGATGATGTGGGAGGCCCAGCAGCGGCCGCCCCAGCTTTGGCCGCCTCTTTTGATGCTCGCCGGGCTTTAGTAGCTTCGGAAAGTCTAAGAGAGAGAGAAAGGTTAGTATGTAGCTCGTCGAAATACGTTGTTTCGAAAGGTACGCACTTGGAGCCCGGCTTTCGCCCTCGGCGGTGTTTCTCGAAAATACACCTAGCATTCAAAGTCTTAACGATGGCAGTAAGCGCTCATTAAAACTGTCTGGACTCACTGGGCGTTTGCCTTCTTGCAGCGATTGCATGGGAATCTATCACTGTTTTGGTCGTCGCCGCCAATGCAGCGCATCTGGAAATGAAAAACACATAAAAACGGCACACGGGATCCAGTCAGAGGGCAGTTTTTTCCCTAGACGAAAGCGAGCGCCTAGCCCAAGACATACTTTTGCAGTTCGGCATACCGTGCATGCGCTGGATCGGGCAATCGAGACGATAAATGCGTCAATATGGAATAATAATGAGGGACGGGGGACATCGGGGGGTTTGAGACAACAACAGCCGGACGTACCGGGCACCACGAACGACCGCCTTCTTGTCTGCTGATCCTCCCCCGACAGCGCTCGATACTGAAGCGGCTGAAGGTGCGTGGAGATCTGGTGGTGGGGATGCTGGGTTGTCGGACGGCGTGTCGTGGAGATCTTGCTCGTCCATCTCGATACTCCGGTCTTCAGCGTCAGGATTCATTTTCTGGGCTCTAGTGACCGGTGAGACTCGGCTGCTTTTCTTGTATAATGGGCTGTTCCCGCGTGGTGTTAAGGCGAACGTTAACCGGTCTGTGCGTGAATGGTCGCCGAGAGGTGGCCGACTCTAGCAAGCCGGGGGGCAGTTTTGAAGGCGAGTGGGTGGTTGTACGTTGAGTGTAGGTCGACGGAGGACGAGCGGGCAGTCGAGGAATGAATTTCACAGAACGGCGTCTTATCGGTCTACGCATCCCCCCTTCCTCCCCTTCCCACTGCAGGGCACCCACGAACCTCTTTTCATCCCCCCTCTCACTCAGCCGTGGATAACTCGCAGATGCGCGTTCTCATAGTGCTGGATCGCAACCGCCGTAATAATGAGAACCTTACTGCCAAGGCATTCATTCAATCCTATCGCAACATCAATGCACGCAGGTTCGCATAACCTTGCGAGGGAGGATCCGATGCCCGCAAAGATCTGAGGCACCCAGGGGCTAGACAAAACCCCTCTCTGCCCGATTCCGTGCAGAGCTCCGGAACTTCTCGAATATTTGCAAAAGGGTCGTCGTGAGGATTTCGGCAGAATTCGATTTACGTCGACAACACGAGTCCAGGCCCACAACAACGCGACCACGTCATGGCATCATCACTCCGGGAAAAGCTACAAACAGCAAAGTGCAGCAAAGTGCACGGACAGGTAAATTCCACCCCAAAAACACCCTCATTAATAACCACCATCGTCTCCACCACGATGAGCAGCCATCTGTCTCCGTTGTGTGTCCTCCAACTTGGGACAATTCGAAATCCCATGGCCCAAACCTAAACGAGAGCACCGAAAAGAAGTCAGCAAAAAACCAATATTGCCCGAGCGAGGTAGGGTAAACGTGTGGGAGACGAGGCTGAGAAGAATTATGCCGCTTACCACCACAGACTGGGCAACCAGTGAGAGAGCCGCCTTGAGCGGCCCGTGGATCCTCGATAGACATGAGGAACGGAGGTACCCTGTAGTGAACGTTAGAATTCAGTCGGATTTCGCACACATCGACTTTTGTTGCAACGCACTTTTGCTTCGCCTCCATAAGGAGATATTTCAGGTCCAGCAATGTCTGTTCAGGTGTGTTCATGTTCACGAATGTCGTGGCAATACCAGTTTTGCCGCTACGACCCGTACGTCCGATCTGGTGGACATAGTCTTCAATCTCTTTTGGCATAGTAAAGTTGATGACATGCTGGATTTCGGCAAAGTCCAGTCCCTTAGAGGCAACCCCCGAAGCCACCATCACGTCCTTTTTGCCAGCTTTGAAAGACTTGATAGCGTATTGACGTTCTTCCTGTGCTACATGTGAAATGGTGTGAGAATCCTATTGCTTCCGGCAACCGCCTCGAACAACTTACTTTTACTGCCGTGGATAGCGACAGCTTCAACGCCCTTCAGCAGAAGGTATTCCTGGATATCTAAACGGTGCAATGAGTCAGGAAATGGTCCCGTAAGACACGTTATGCCCCCGTACTTACCATCAACTTCATTCTTATTATCACTGAAAACAATAACAGGCGGTGGTGTTTTTTGCAAGCATTCCAGAAGGTACACCATCTTCGCCTCCTGCTTAACGTATTCGACGACCTGCAACACATCCAAGTTTGCAGCACCAGCACGACCGACGTTTACGAGGATAGGTTTTGTCAAGGACTGCTGTGCAAAGTCTTGAATCTTCCTAGGCATGGTGGCAGAGAACAACAAGGTTTGGCGTTGATGCTAAATAAAGTACGTAAAAGATTCAGCTCTCCGCGATCGACAGCAACCCTTTCCGGAAACTAACCTTGAAGAATGACATGATCTTCCGCACGTCATCCTCGAATCCCAGATCCACCATTCGATCAGCTTCGTCCATGCACAAGTACTTGCAAGAATCAAATGTGAACCGCTTCTTATCCAGCATGTCGATGAGGCGACCTGGAGTTGCCACGATGATATGTAGACCCTTCATGAACACTTGTGATTGTTCAGCCATAGAGATACCACCCATGCATAGTAAGGTGTTCAAGGCGGGATAACCGTCGTCTCGAAGAGCCGCAGTCCATTGAAGGACGTTTTCGTAGGTTTGGGATGCTAATTCACGCTGTTGAAATGACCGCATAAGTGAGCAGGAAAGACGATCGTAGAGTTTTGACTCACGGATGGACAGAGGATGACACCAACGGGACCTTCGCCTTTGACGAATGGGAGCTTCTTCTCGTCCTCCATGGCCATCATGATTAACGGAAGACAGAAAGCCAATGTCTTTCCCGAACCAGTGAAAGCGATGCCAATCATGTCACGACCGGCGAAGCTAATGCAAACACAACGTTGTCAGTCTTATTGAGCCAATTAGAGGTTTTGTAAAAGCATCGTACGCGGTAGGAAGTCCCTGAAGCTGAATTGGTGTGGGTTTTATAATACCGTTCTTCTTGAAGAACTTTAAGAGCACTTCTGGGATCTTCATGTCCTGTTTAGCCATCAGACACTTAGTCAGAAATATAAACCTGTGTTAGTAAACATTTACCCACAGCAAAGTCAGGTATCGGGGGTGGAATATCGTCTCCGTCCACAATGATGTGGAATTTCTGCCGAATGCGGTTGTGTTCCTCCTCAGTCCTTTCGCGAATGAATCTTGGTGGCCTCCACCTAAATTAACGGCAAAAGTGTGAGCCTAATAGTAGATGAAGCCATGGAGAAATGGAAAGGTGTCAACGCACGATGTCTTCATGGCTTCAAAATACTGAATACCTTTAGCCAATTCTAGGTCCGACACGAGCTTCCGCCGGCTGGCAATAGCCTGGAGAATCTTTTCATCTTCTTCGGCAGCCTTTTGTCCTTCAGTCTTCGTGGCATCTGGCAGGATGAAATCTCGGTCAGCACGCTGCGGTTCGTCTTCTACAAAGCCAAGTGCTAACCTTCCTCCGCTTTCCGCTTATGTACATCCTGAGCCTCTTCAAGTAGCGTCCTCTCCTTCCTCGCTTTCTCCCTAAGTCTTTCTTCTTCCTTTTCTGCATCTTCAGCCTCTTCACGCTCTTCCTGTTCGCGTTTAGCTCTTTGGGCCGGTGTCTCGTTCTTCCTCTCAGTCAGCTTCGAAACGAGAGCTTGCTTTCGCTTTGCGACTGGGACGTAAGGAACGTAGTTTTCATCGTCTTCGTCCATCTTGTCTTGTTCTTCCTCGACTCGGCGGCGCTTAGGTGAGTGCATCATTGCGGACTGGCAGGTTTTGGAGAAAGTGAATGCGGTGGTGGTTTAGATACAAATGTGTAGAACAACCGCGAATCGCCCACGGTTCGAAGCAATCCCCGAGTCAGGGATCATGAAATTGCCTGAAACTTGTTCAAGCTTGGGGGTGGGGGAACGATTGTCGAATACTCCGTGGACATGATCAGTTAAAGTTGTCGGTTTCTCGCTCGTGAAGGTGTTCTTCCACCATACGGGCACCTAACCTGAGGATTCTCAATGTCGCCCCAACGGATGAATGGGACGAGCATCCTACGATGAACCTTCGCAGTTCATGCGGGTCTTCCGAGAAGCCCAAATAGCTCCATCAAGGTTGCGGCAGAATTGCGCGACGCGGGAAGGATCACGGTATGCTGTGTCAACGGTGGAGATGGGGACGCTCGACCCACCCGCAGGTTGCTGACTGATTGTCGCGACGGTCGCCGCGGCAGCACGTCGGCGTCTCTAAGCTGTACCTCCTTTCTTGGGTATAAATTGAGAGCTTTGCAGAGCAGCAAAAGACTAACCATCTTCAACGCACTATTCGCCTTCCCTTTCTCTAGTCTCGTTGATCACAAATAGACGCCCCCCTTTTCCCATCCCATCTCCATCCTTCCACCATGGCCGACGCAGAAGTAAGCAAGCGTTTGGGCGGGACTCACTGGACGGATCCTGACATGTCCTTACCTAGACCGCAGCTGCCCAAGTTCACAAGTACAAATTCAATGTCAAGGTAGAGATCTAACCGGACTCCGTTTGCGTTGCACATGCTGAGTGCGCCGATGTTCCAAGATGACATGCGCTGGCTGCTCTGGAGCAGTCAACCGAGCCCTGAAAAAGGCTCAGGAGACCAGTACGTGGAATTCATTCGAAGAGAGCCGGTTGTAGCGTGTTGTGCTGGTCGTTTATATGCAATTCTAACGTAGACCAGGGCGAGATCGACGACTACTCCGTCGACCTCGCTACTGAGACGGTGCTCGTGACCGGCAAGATGCCTTACGACGACGTGTTAGAGAAGATCAAGAAGACCGGTAAAGAGGTACGATCTTGGCGTGCATCTTTAGCAAGCGATCTCCTAACTCCACTGATCGTAGGTGCGGTCTGGTGAGACTCTGGAATGAACGGTTGCATGATGCACCACTTTAAGTTGGATTTGTAACGTTGCTGTACCAATGATCATATTTGTCTTCCACTGCGTGCCTCGTGAGGACTACGCCATTGGAGGTAACAGCCTAAAGTAGCTTTGAAGACCCTTTACTCGCTTGGTCAGAATTAGACCTCAAGGCTGACGAGTGATGCAAGGCATCTATGCTCGGCACAATATAGCTGACTGCGAAAGTACGGAACAATTCGATGTGGAGCAAAAGGTAACATTAATATTCAATCAATGAGCTCGTATCGTGGATGAGGAGGACATGGGTGACACAACCGAGGAAAAAGGTTCACGCCCGTTCGTCCAATATTACACTCCGAAAACAAAATGAGATCGCTCATCCTTCGTGTTAAACCTGAATGGAAACAAGGATTGGGAAATGGGGTCGAAGGCGTTGAAGCCGCTGTGTATTAATTTCTCAGAGCACAGAGGGAGGCGTCAATACTGAACATCGAATGGATGAGTGGTCAGAAAACCTCGGGACCGCACATTAAAATATCATTAAAACGCCCCTACTGTGACTCATAGCATAACACCCTAAATCGCATCGAAATGACTCGACAACTCGTATTTCCTCGAGCCTCGTTGTATTGTGCAGGCTACCCATTTAATAATGTAATTTCCGCAGCATTCTATTTCGGTACTGCCCTGCCATCACTACAGATGTCCATGGCAAGCGAGGCAGCCGCAAGAATTTGCCGAGATATCCACCTTTTAAGATCTATATTCCCGTTACTGAACCTCGACGTGATCGAGAACAACTTCCAGCGCCAGCATTCTCAATCCCCGCAGTCTCTTGGCACTGATTTGATCTTGAGCGTCGTCAGGGGTAATGTCCAGTCGGCTTCCTGCTCGTGGCCCCTTGCTCGCTTCTCTTCTAGCCAAGCTGCCCATCCATCGTGTACAGCGTGCCGGATTGTTAGGACAGATAGCTGAGGGAAGAGGCGATCCGAGGAACGAAGCGCGAAGAGTCGGTCTAACACCTCCACAATCCGTCGATGGATGGGATTGTATATGTGGATCTCGCGAGTGTCTGGTACGTATACTTTTCAAATTCAAACATGCCCTGGACTGCAGGTCAGAGGTATCTGCTTCCCGCCACACGATAGTACCGTATGCTCGCTACTGTCAGGAGGCGGTCGGAAGGTAACGTTGAGGAGCGAAACCCTTTGTGACTTACCATCAGCAACAATATGTATAGTCTCCGGCGAAAGACGAGCGTCTCGGCGGCAAACGCGAGGTTTTCACCCAGGCACGTCCGGATGCGTGATACTTCGCAAATGCATTTTTAGAGTGATACTGTAGTGTTTCGTTAATACCGGCGGCCATGAGACACGGGACAAAAATCTTACCGGCGTGACCATACCGGAGGGACGGCGCAAGTACTGCCAAGGCGCCGGACAAGGTTTGACTGGAGTGAATGATGGATCGGCAAGTGCTATGGTTCAGTGTGCCGAGCGCGGGGGCAGGGGGCGTGAATCGGATACAAGGACTGGAGATATCCTAATTTAGATCTCCTACCCGACTGTTCACAAAGTGGAAAAAATGGACTTGAGAGACTTGAGGTACGACCGGTTTCTCTCCAAGTCACGTGTTATTTACCGGAGACACGGACGGCGCGACCCGTCGGGACATCGGGACATTGCAAAAATTGACCCACCGGATGGAGGGTTGGGATAAGGGACATCCGGTATTAACGAAACATTACAGTAGCTGACCCTCAACAACGCCTGTTACCTTCGAGTTCCCGCTCATCCGGATCGACCAATGCGACTTCCCAAGTGGAATTTGGGTTGTTAACCGCGTGCCGAGCACAAGCAACACCAGACTTCCACGCCATCTGACGGAGGGGATCAATGTGACATGCAGCTGAAGATACTAGCGATACAGCGGTTCAGCGGCTCAGGCACCTCACAGAATAGGTCATAGGGGGGCTACTACTGCCTGGTATCCCTTTCGAATGGTACAGTATCAACATTTACACGCATACAAGGTCCGCCACGACCCAACCGCTGCAGAAGGAGCAGAAGCTAATAGACTACTCTGGCGCTAAGGCAGGAGGATACCATGGCTGAAATTGTCATATGTCTTATAGGGTACGAGTTGCTCGATTGCTACTGAAACCACCCGCGCCGCTACGCCGATCCCTTCGTGAGACACTCGATGTTGAGCCTCCCCCCTTCGGAACGTTGCTATGCGTCTGGTCTGTGACTAGCTATCTGCATGTTAGAATAGCAAGGTAAGCGTGGGGGCTCAGCAAAACCTTACATTTGTTGATTAGGTCACTTGACGTCAACACCATCAAGAACCACGTTCGGGACTAACTTCCTTAAGCCTTGCACTTTCTCCGCACTGAGACTTCCGACTTCAATCTTGAGCATTTTCAGAGGCAAAGGATCCACTCCTCCTTGTCTGTCCCGTCGCTTTTGCCTCTTTAGCAGCCAATCTGCCCACTTCTCGTGCACCGCGTCCCGAATCGTGAGGGTGGAAAGGCGGGGGAAGAGACGCAAGGAAGGGTCCGACGGGAATAGCGCGTTGAGCGTGCGTTCCATCTCCCGAGGGCTTGTATCCTCGATCTGAATTTCGTCCGTGTCTGGTAAGTGATCGTATAGCTTTCCAAGAAGCTTCGAGTCGTTCTCGCCAGTTTCTCCGTGTCCGAGATTGACGATGCGTAGGATTGGAGGCAAAGAATTGGGCTCGCCTTGGCCAAGTTGACAAGCGAAGTACTCAACGACGTTTAAGACGCTTTGAGGCATTGCCTCGACGTCGGTGGTCAACGTTCCATGCTGGTCAGCATCTCCTTCGTAGGACACCCCGAAATTCCACCCGTTCCGATCAATGGTGAGAGTGAAAGTGGACCTCGTTCCTCTCGAGACATTTGCTAATGTTGTAAGTCTTCGGCCAATCGGCTCCAGTTGCTCATATAGGGAGGTCTCAGGGTAATCGTCGAGTGCGATGCCGAAACAGCACTTCGTTGAGGTTGGGACGTCGATGGATTCGACTACTTGCTTCACAATGCCTTGGCCGAGATTTTTGAGCTCCAGAGACTCGAGGTATGATAGGGAGACGCGAGTTTTGGGCGAAAGTGAATGAGTGAGATTGGTGTACCCGAGTCGAAGTCGGGCGAGCCGAGGTGAGTGCGAAAGGAGTTCGAGGAACGTGTCAACGTCCAGAACGCCTTCTTCGATGTCTAGAATAATGAGCTCGCGAAGGTTTGAAAGTATCAACGCGGCCCACTGAATCCCGCCATTACAGAGTTCTACGAATTGCAACCTCGGTGCCGAAGGGTCGAACGCGGGCAGGATGTCCCGGGGGGGGGGGGGGGTCGGGAGTAAAAGACTGAGCCGCAATTCCTCCAGAAGTGGAACGGAAAGCATCGCGATGCGGTCCAGAACGTCGGGTTCGTCCAAAACTATGTCCAGGCACTTCCATCGGGAGATGTGCAGGAGTAATTTGTCTAGGGAGGGCGAGGAGAAGAGCCAACCTGTGATGACCAAGGGACGGCGAACGGATCTTGAAAGAGCTAGGTCAAGAAGCCTCTCGTCCATGCACAAAGAAAGCTTATTCCACACTTCGGGCATTCCCTCCAAGATGCCCGTCCACCCTCTGCAGACCAACCGCATCTGAGTAATATCGTTGTAATAGGCCTGGACGGAGAGCGATAATGGCCCCTTCACAACCTCCCACACGATGTCTTGAAATAGCTCTACGGGCATACTTTCGATGGAAGATGGCAGCTGGTGACTTCATTGCGAACGAACACAGTCGGCGAATCTGCAGGTGCGTCGGTACTCGGGACCTGATGTACTGCTGAACAAGCCTCGCCACTTTTCCTAGAGATAGAAATGAATATCACAGTCGGCTCAAAGGCTTGTACAATTCACGCAGCTCTTACGAAAGACTGACTGCTTCCGGGAGGTCCGCGGCGGCTGCCGATAACGAGCTCCCAACAAGTTGGTTTAAACGGCATTTGGCTAGCTTTGTCGAATGAGTTTTGTCCATGGTTCGAGCTTTCAAGGACGATAAGGAGTATAGAATACAGACGGATGGGTGTATGCGGGACAAGATAAGCTCGAAAGATGGATTGTGAAGTGAAACTAGGATTGGCGGCCACAGGTAAGTGCGAACACCCGCCGAGTTTTCACGCCACCAGATCAACGTGAGACTAATGTGACGGTCACAAAACCTCCACCCTACGCGGTAAAATGCCACTACAACGCTCCTCCTCTAACTCGTAATCATGACAATCCTAAATCGCATCAAAATAACCAAAAATCTGATACCTCTTCGAGCCTCGTTTGTTTTGAAGGCTCAATTCTGTAATTGCCACCGCATTCCGTTTCAGTTCACCTTCTATGATATCACCGCAGACTGGACTTCGACATGATCGAGAACAACTTCCGGAACCAGCTTTCTCAATCCCTGTAGTCTCTCGAAACTGATGTATCCTCCTTTGATCTTGAGCGTCGTCAGGGGTAACGCCTCATTGGCTTCTTGTTCGTCCTCCCTTGCTCGCTTCTCTTCCAGCCAAGCTGCCCACCCATCGTGTACAGGGTGCTTGATTGTCAGGACAGATAGCTGAGTGAAGAGGCGATTCGGAGAACTAAGCGCGAAGAGTCGGTCCAACACCTCCACGATGCGTCGATGGATGGGATTGTATATGTGGACCTCGCGAGTGTCTGGTAAGTGACGGTTCATTTCTTCTAGAAGGGTCAAATCGTGGGTTAAGTGGTGGCCGTTGACGAGGCGCAAGACTGGGGGTGAACTCGTGCGGGCATCGCCCAGATGGCGGGAGAAGTAGCCAAAAACGCTGAGCAGAATGTCGGGACGCTGGGTGGCGCACACAGTGCAGGTCAACCCACCATCGCGGGCCACATTTCCCATGTACGCCACAGTCGTACGCCAGCCAAATCCCGCGCGAATTGTCATAGTTGACCTGGCTCCTTGCAAGACTTCTGCTAGCATTCGGAGCCTCTGGGCTATTGGTTCCAACTGCTCGTGTATCGTGGATTCGGTGAAGTCCTCCAGCGAGAATGAGATGGAAGAGTATGTCGACATCGGCATGTCGATGGATCCGACGATTTGATGCACGACATCTTGGCTTAGGCCTTCCAGACCGAAGAACTGAAGGTCGCGGAGAGGAACGAGGCGGGGAGGCAAAGATGATGGTTTGAGGGGGGTGTTGCGGAGATTAAGGCGGATGAGGCGAGGTGAAGCAAAGAGGATATCTATGAAGTTGTCGACGTCTGGAGCGCCTGTGTCGACGTTTTCGAGTGTAAGCTCGCGTAGGTTGAAGAAAGCCGGCGAGCTCCACTGTAATCCACAGTTGGCGATGTGGACTGATTGTAGCTTTGGTGCTATGTTATTGAAGAAGTTCGACGGTGGTTCGGGGATGAAAGCGGAGAATATCAGCTCCTCGAGAAGAGGAACGGGGTGGGCTAAGATCCGGTCCATAGCATCTCCATCGGTTCCAGAAACGTTCAAGGTTTTCCAGCGGTGAGCGTGTTGGACTAATTTTTCAATCTTGCCAGTAGGCACGGACTTCAACCAACCTCTGATCATTAATGGCGAGTCCAAGGATCTCGCGAGGGCTAGATCGAGGAGTTGTTCATCGACGTGCGGGGACAGATCCGACCAAAGCTCGGGCATTCCCTCCACGACCCTCGTCCATCCCTTGCAGACAAGCCGCAAATATGCAAGAGATCGAAAGTAGTCTAGACTGGGGGGAGGTGGCAAATCGCGTACCACCGCTCGAATAATGAATTGGAAGAGTTCCACCGGCATATTTTGAATGTAGGATGGTCCTCCCGTATGCGTGACGTTAGCCGTCTCACTGGCTGCCATAGGGGCTGAGGAGTCAAAAGGGGTATCGACGAGAGGAACTTGAGAGCCTTCTGAACCTGGTTCTAAATCTGGCCTGCATGATAGGAGAAATACAAAAGTGAGAGTTTGCACAGAAAAGCAAGAATGGAGTGTGCGGTACGTACGGTACTTGCACGGTGACTGGACTAGGGTCGTGGGGAGTTTCGGTGGTAGCCGACGGCGAAAAGTTGTTTAGGGCCTGCTCAAAAGCTTCTGTTGAGTGAATTTGGTCCACAAGTTGGCTTTTCAAAGCGAGATTTGGGCCGAGGGAGTCAGATGGCTTGTCACGGTGGAGGGTTGTGGCTGTACGCCGCGTGCCCGACCACGAACACCGCCAGGCTTCCACGCTACCTGTGGAAAGATCAATGTGACATACAGCTGAAAAGACCAAGGATACAGTGGTTCAGGCTCCCTCACAAATCAAGTCGTGAGGGTGTTATTGCCTAGAATCCATTTTGAATAACATATTATTCAAATACAAGGTCGGTCACGATCCAACCGCTGCAGAAAATGTAGTAGCAAATAAACTAATCTAGTGCTGGGGCGGTGGGATGCCATGGGACATGGTCATACAACTCATATACGGATTGCTCGATGTTACCGAAACGACTCGGACATGTACCACGATCACACACACGTCGATCCCTTCATAGAGCGCTAAATGTTTCCACCGCCCTTCTTCTAGCCGTTGCTGTGGACCTGGTCTGTGACTGGTTATCTGCAGGTCAGAAGAGCAAGGTAAGCGCGGGGGCTTGGCAAAACCTCACCTTCGTTGATTCGGTCACTCGACCTCAACACCCTCAAGAACCACGTTGGGGACCAACTTCCTTAAACCTTTCACTTTCTCCGTACCGAGCCTTCCGCCTTCAATCTTGAGCGTTTGCAGGGGCAAAGGATCCACTCCGCCCCGTTTGTACTGTCGCTTTTGCCTCTTGAGTAGCCAACCTGCCCACGTCTCGTGCCACGCGTTCCGAATCGTGAGGGTGGAAAGGCGGGGGAAGAGACGCGAGGAAGGGTTGGATGGGAATAACGCGTTGAGCGCATTTTCAATGCTCCGAGGGCTTGTATTGTCGATCTGAATTTCGTCCGTGTCTGGAAGGTGGTCGTATAGCTTTTCAAGAAGTTTTGAGTCGTTCTCGCCAGTGTCTTCGTATCCAAGCTTGACGATGTGTAGCACTGGAGGCAGAGGATTGGGTTCGCCCCGGCCAAGTTGACAAGCGAAGTATTCAAAGACGTTGAGGGCGCTTCGAGGCATTGCCTCGACGACGGTGGTCAATGTTCCATGTTGGTCGACATCTCGTTCATAGGACACCTTGAAATTCCACCCGCCCCCTTCAATGGTGAGAGTGAGAGTGGACCTCGTTCCTCTCGAGACATTTGCTAATGTTGCAAGTCTCAGGCCAATCGGCTCCAGCTGCTCATATAGGGAGGTCTCCGGGTAATCGTCGAGTGCAATGCCGAAACAGCACTTCGTTGAGGTTGGGACGTCGATAGATTCGACTAGTTGCTTCACAATGCCTTGGCCCAGATATTCGAGCTCCATAGACTCGAGGTGTGATAGGGAAACACGAGTTTGTGGGGGAGGTAAATGGATGAGATAGGCGTGCCGGAGGCGAAGTCGGGTGAGCCGAGGTGAGTGCGAAAGGAGTTCGAGGAACGTGTCAACGTCCAGAACGCCTTCTTCGATGTCTAGGAGAATGAGCTCGTGAAGGTTTGAAAGTGTAGATGCGGTCCACTGAATCCCGCCATTACAGATTTCTACGATTTGCAACTTCGGTGCCGAAGGGTTGAACGCTGGCAGGATCTCCTGTGAGGTCGAGGGTGAAAGATCGAGCCGCAATTCCTCCAGAAGTGGAACGGAAAGCACCGCGATGCTGTGCAGAACGTCGGGTTCAACCACGACTATGTCCAGGTACTTCCATCGGTAGGTGTGCAGGAGTAATTTGTCTAGGGCCGGCGAGGAGAGGAGCCAACCTGTGATGGCCAAGGGAAAGTGAATGGACCTTGAAAGAGCTAGGTCAAGAAGCCTCTCGTCCATGCACGGAGAAAGTTTAGCCCACACTTCGGGCATTCCCTCCAAGATGCCCGTCCACCCCCTGCAAACCAGCCGCATCCGAGTAATATCGCTGTAATAGGCGTAAACGGAGAGCGATAATGACTCCTTCACGACCTCCCACACGATGCCTTGAAATATCTCTATGGGCATATCGTCGATGGAAGATGGCAGCGGGTGCTGTGCATCCCTGGTGGTGACTTGATCGAGAACAAACGCAGTCGACGAATCCGCAGGTGCGTCCGTACTCCGGACTTGATATTCTGCTGAACAAGCTTCGCCACTGTTCCTAGAGATAGAAACGGATATCATAATCGGCTCAAAGACTTATACAGTTCACGCGGGTCTTACAAAAGAGCGACTGCTTCCGGAAGATCCACGGCGGCTGCCGATAACGAGTTCGCGACAAGTTGGTCTAGACGGTATTTGGTTAGCGTTGTCGAGTGGCTTTTATCCATGGTACAAGCATTAAATTTCAAGGGTGGTGGGGACCATAGAATATAGACAAATGGGTTTATGCGGGAAAGGACAAACTCGCGATCGGTGGGGCGGACAATGCTGATCACGTGTGATAATTCCCGCTGCTACGCTCACATAATCCCAGACGGTGTGACATCAGTACCAGGTGAGCAGTATTGTATCCGTTCTACTACATCTCAGGAAACCTAGCTATACCAAACCTTTTGGAAGGCTGAAGACATGTGTGCGCCGACGTAGTTCACCATGGAATCCAACTAACGGCAAGAGCGCTGCCAGCTCGAGCATTCCGACTTGTCACGCATAAACAAGCGCAGACGCACGAGCGCCATCTCATCGAAACGACCATCATAAAGCCGCCAGAGGGCTACAACTCTCCGCCTTAGCATTCCATGCTTCCTAGTAGCGCCTGCTTTGCCCTCCTTTTATTGCCGAAGAAAGGTAAGCCGAATCAAGGTTATGGTTTTCTGATGATCCAGTGAAACGAAGGAAGGTTAACTCTGGGCAGCAGTATCGGCAAAGCTCATCCTTCGAATCGAATATTTCCGCCTCCAAAATACAGCGTAGATCGACCAGGTTCGACTGAATCATCCCTGCCATGCGTCCGGCTGCATGAATAGTCGAGGACCAAGGAATAAGCGGAGGTCGAGACCGTGGAACACGAGGCGTTAAACAGGAGACAGTCTGGACAAACCGCTCAAATAAATCTGTTGTACATTGCAGGGGCGCCTTGTTGAGTCACTAGAGACGTTCTAAAAGCCATCCACCACCGCCCTCTGTCAGCCGGAAGCAGCTTTTATTAAACACTACTTCATCGTCTTTCCTGGTCTTTAACTTTTTTACCCTCTCCCTCTTCCGACGACGACCAGTACCTCAATACCAGTCGCAACCTCAACTATTCCCATTTAGACCAATCTAGACACCGTCAATCTCACTCCAACCCACCACCCGCAACTTCCACAGCTTTACCTATTACTTCTCATCAACATGGTCAAAGAAACCAAGTTCTACGATTTATTGGATGTGGCTCCAACAGCCAGTGATACTGATCTCAAGAAGGCTTTCCGCAAGCAGTGAGTCGCCTGGCGCTCGTTCAGTCGGTCTTTCGTGAGCTGGCTTACTCATGAACGATATTGCAGAGCTCTACAACACCACCCAGACAAAGGTGGCGACCCCGACAAGTTCAAGGATATCAGCAGAGCGTGAGTCCTGCTCGTGCAGCACGCTGGCAGAACGACCTGAGGTCTGACAGTTGCGTTTCCTTGCAGTTACGAAGTTCTCTCCGAACAACGAACACGCGACGTGTGCGTTTTAACCATCTCGCTGTGCAAGTCAATGACTCTAAGCGGAACGAATTCGGCGTGGAACGAGCCGTAATTTTCTCTGAAGGAGATTGGGCGCATGCCTTCGGCGCTTTTTTTTTCACCTGAACGTGGCGACCGCTCGGCAGGCGACGGCAGCATCGAAGGCCCGTCTGGGCGCTCGGCATAACGATTCACGCTCTGGTCTCCGCTGAGAGTCATTTGGTAGTTCCCAAGCGGATGCTTACTCGTCCCGTTTTCCTTTCCTCAGGTATGACCGCTTTGGTGAAGCTGGCTTAGAAGGTGGCGGACCCGGTATGGGTGGCGGAATGGATCCACAGGACCTTTTCTCTCACCTCTTTGGTGGTGGTGGTCCTGGCGGCTTCTTTGGTGGTGGTCCTGGCGGCTTATTTGGTGGTGGTGGACGACCTTCGGGTCCTCGGAAGGGCAAAGATCTCGTTCACCGTGTTGACGTCACTTTGGAAGATCTCTACAAAGGCAAGACCACAAAACTTGCATTGAAGAAGCAAGTCATCTGCTCCAAGTGCAATGGAAAAGGTGGCAGTGAAGGCGCCGTCAGGAAGTGCGTCACTTGCAACGGTCGCGGTATCCGGGTCGTCATCCGTCAGATCGGTCCCATGCTCCAGCAGATACAGCAACCTTGCCACGATTGCGACGGGACTGGCGAGATTATCGATCCTAAAAGGCGGTGCAAGCAATGCAGCGGTAAAAAAGTCGTGTCGGAGAATAAGTTCCTGGAGGTTCACATCGATAAGGGCATGAAGGGCGGTCAGACCATCAACTTCCCTGGAGAGAGTGATCAGGCACCAGACACGATTCCTGGAGATGTGGTGGTTGTTGTAGAAGAGAAGCAGCACCCAAGGTTCAGGAGAGAAGGCAACGATCTTTGGTATGACGCCGAGATTGACCTCTTGACGGCTTTGGGTGGAGGCCAGTTTGCCATCCAACATCTGGACGACCGAGCCCTTCTAATCAATCTAGTGCCCGGAGAGGTCATCAAGCACAGTATGTTCCTCCAAGCCCTCTTCGCTTCACACTCAGTACTAATCTTTTCCCGACTTGACTCAGGTGCCGTAAAAGTCATTCGTGGACAAGGAATGCCGTCTCAACGGCACCACGAATTGGGAGACCTCTTCGTTCGGTGCAACGTCAAATTCCCCGACTCTATCGACCCTGCAGTCGTTCCGGAGCTCGAAAAGGCTCTACCATCGCGAGCCCCCGTCCAGACGTTCGCGCCTAACATTATGGTCGAGGAGGTTGATATGACAGATTTGGACGCCCAACAGCAGACTCGCGCAGGAAAGGCAAGCGGAGAGGGCAGGGACGACGATGAGGAAGGAGGAGCGCCGGGCGTTCAGTGCGCGCAGCAGTAAAATACACGCATCCGTAGGGGGGAAGAGACGCGAGGAAGGGCTGGATGGGAATAGCGCATTTTCCATGTCGCGAGGGCTTGTATCCTCGATTTAAATTTCGTCCCTGTCTGGAGGGTGATTGTATAGTCGTGCAAGAAGCTTGAAGTCGTTCTCGCCCGAACGACACCAGGCTTCCACGCCATCTGAGGAAGGGGATTGGTGGGACATGCGGCTGAAGATACCGACGTTACAGCGGTTCAGGTACCTCACAAACCAGCTCATGGGGGTGTTATTGCCTAGTATCCCTTTCAAAATAACACAATATCAACATTTATTTATACACACACAAGGTCAGCCACGACCCAACCGCTACAAAAAGAGCAGTGGCGAATAAACCACTCCAGCGCTAAGGCATTAGGATACCATGCTGACATTGTTATAGGACCCATAGGGTACGAGCTGCTCGATTGTTACCGAAAGAACCCGTGCCACGATTGTGCACTACGTCGACCCTTCGTGAGACACTCAATGTTGAGCCTTCCCCCTTCCAAACGTTGCTGTGTACCTGATCTGTGACCAGCTATCTGCAGGTTAGAAGGGCAAGCTAAGCGTGGGGGCGTAGCAGAACCTCACCTTTTTTAATTCGGTCACTCGACCTCAACACCATCAAGAACCACGTTCGGGACCAACTTCCTTAACCCTTCCACTTTCTCCGCACTGAGGCTTCCGACCTCAATCTTGAGTGTTTTCAGAGGCAAAGGATCCACTCCTCCTTGTTTGTCCTGTCGCTTTTGCCTAGTTAGCAGCCAATCTGCCCACGTCTCGTGCTCCGCGTCCCGAATCGTGAGGGTGGAAAGGAAGGGGAAGAGATGCGAGGAAGGGTCCGATGAGAATAGCGCGTTGAGCGCTTCTTCCATGCTCAGAGGACTTGGGTCCTCGAACTGAATTTCGTCCGTGTTTGGGAGGTGCTTGTATAGCTTTCCAAGAAGCTTCGAGTCGCTCTGGTCAGTCCGTCCGTATCCGAGCTTAATGATGTGTAGGATTGGAGGCAAAGGATTGGGTTCGGCCCGGCTAAGTCGACGGGCGAAGTATTCAAAGATTTCGAGTCTCATTTGAGGCCGTGCCTCGCCGTAGGTGGTCAATGTCCCCAGTTGGTCAGCATCTCCTTCGTAGGACACCTTAAAATCCCACAGCCCCCCTATCTGTAACGTGAGGGTGAAGGTCGACCTTGTTCCTCTCGAGACATTTGCTAATTTTGTAAGTCTTAGGCCGATCGGTTCCAGCTGCTCATATAGGGAGGTCTCCAGGTCGTTGAGTGCGATGCCGAACAAGCACCTCGTTGAGGTTGGGACGTCGATGGACTCGACTAGTTGCTTCCCATCGCCTTGGCCCAGATCACCGAGCTCCAGAGACTCGAGGTGCAATAGGGAGACACGAGTTTGGGGTGAAGGTGAACGGATGAGGTGGGTTTTCCAGACTTCAAGTCGAGTGAGCCGGGGTGAGTGAGAAAGGAGTTCGAGGAACGTGTCAACGTCCGGAGCGCCTTTTCTGATGTGTACGAGAACAAGCTCCCGAAGGTTTGAAAGTGCAGAGGTGGCCCACTGGATCCCGTAATTGGAGATATGTACGATTTGCAACTTCGGGGCCAAACCGTTGAACAGGATCGCCCCAGGGGAGCATCCAAGATGAAGCCGTAATTTCTCCAGGAGTGGAACGGAAAGCACCGCAATGCGGTCCAGAGCGTCGGGTTCATACACCGTCATGTCCAGGTCCTTCCATCGGTAGATGTGCAGGAGTAATTTGTCTAGGGCGGGCGAGGAGAGGAACCGGCCTTTGATGACCAAGGGACAGTGAACGGACCTTGAAAGAGCTAGGTCAAGAAGCCTCTCGTCCATGCACGGAGAAAGCCTAGCCCATACTTCGGGCATTCCCTCCAAGATACCGGTCCACCCCCTGCAAACCAGCCGCATTCGAGTAATATCGGTGTAATAGCTCTCGACGGATGACGACTCCTGCATGACCTCCTGCATGACTTCCCACACGATGCCTTGAAATAGCTCTACGGGGATGTTTTCGATGGAAGATGGCAGCTGATGCTGTGCATCGGTTGTGGTGGCTTGATCAATAACAAACGCAGTCGACGAATCTGCAGGTGTGTCCGTACTCCGGACCTGATGTTCTGTTGAACAAGCCTCGCCACTGTTCCTAGAGATAGAAATGAATATCCCAGTCGGCTCAAAGGCTTGTACAATTCCCGTAGCTCTTACCAAAGAGTGACTGCTTCCGGAAGGCCCACGGCGGCTGCCGATAACGAGTTCGTGTCAAGCTGGTCTAGACGGCACTTGGTTAGCGTTGTCGAGTGGGTTTTATCCATGGTTCGAGTATAGAATAAATGGGTGTATGCGAGAAAGGACAAACTCGAGCGGTGTATGGCGGACAAGCTACTGCCGGTTAAGCGTGATAATTACCGCTGTTACGCTCGCATAAGCACAGACGGAGTGACATCCGTCCTAAGATGAGCGATGTTACATACCGTTCGACTATTTCTCAGCAAAACTAGCTATACAAAACGTTTGGAAGATTGAAAATATGTGGACACGAACGTCCGTGGTGAGATACGAGGGGGCAATCCCAACCGCAGACGCACAAGGCAACCACTTGCGAGTTGTGCGCCATCTCATCGAAGCGGCCATCATAAAACCGACAGAGCGCTACAGCTTTGTGCACCGCGAGCCCGAACGACACCAGGCTTCCACGCCATCTGAGGAAGGGGATTAGTGGGACATGCGGCTGAAGATACCGACGATACAGCGGTTCAGGAACCTCACAAACCAGCTCATAGGGGGATTATTACCTAGTATCCCTTTCAAATAACACAATATCAACATTTATACACACACAATGTCAGCCACGACCCAACCGCTGCAAAAGGAGCAGTGGCGAATAAACCACTCCAGCGCTAAGGCATTAGGATACCATGCTGACATTGTCATAGGACCCATAGGGTACGAGCTGCTCGATTGTTACCGAAAGGACCCGTGCGGCCGTGCCACGATCATGCACTACGTCGACCCCTTCGTGAGACACTCAATGTTGAGCCTTCTCCCCTTCCAAACGTTGCTGTGTACTTGATCTGTGACCAGCTATCTGCAGGTTAGAAGAGCAGGGTAAGCGTGGGGGCTTGGCAAAACCTTACCATTTTTAATCCGGTCACGCGACCTCAACACCATCAAGATCCACGTTGGGGACCAACTTCCTTAACCCTTCCACTTTCTCCGCACTGAGGCTTCCGCCTTCAATCTTGAGCGTTGTCAGAGGCAAAGGGTCCACTCCTCCTTGTTTGTCCTGTCGCTCTTGCCTCTTTAGCAGCCAATCTGCCCACGTCTCGTCCTCCGCGTCCCGAATCGTGAGGGTGGAAAGGCGGGGGAAGAGACGCGAGGAAAGGTCCGATGGGAATAGCGCGTTGAGCGCGTTTTCCATGCTCAGAGGGCTTGGGTCCTCGAACTGAATTTCGTCCGTGTTTGGGAGGTGCATGCAGAGCTTTCCAAGAATCTTCGAGTCGCTCTCGTCAGAGTCTCCGTATCCGAGCATGATGATGTGTAGGATTGGGGGCAAAGGATCGGGTTCGGTCCGGCCAAGTCGACGGGCGAAGTATTCAAAGATTTTGAGTCTGATTTGAGGCCGTGTCTCGTCGTCGGTGGTCAATTCGCCGTAGGTGGTCAATTTCCCATGTTGGTCAGCATCTCCTTCGTAGGACACCTTAAAATCCCCCAGCTCCCCTATCTGAAAATTGAGGGTGAGGGTCGACCTTGTTCCTCTCGAGACATTTGCTAAGTTTGAAAGTCTTAGGCCGATCGGCTCCAGCTGTTCATATAGGGAGGTCTCCAGGTCGTTGAGTGCGATGCCGAACAAGCACCTCGTTGAGGTCGGCACGTCGATGGATTCGACTAGTTGCTTCACAACGCCATGGCCCAGATCATCGAGCTCCAGATACTCGAGGTGCGATAGGGAGACACGAGTTTGGGGTGAAGGTGAGCGGATGAGGTGGGTTTGCCAGACTTGGAGTCGAGTGAGCCGGGGTGAGTGAGAAAGGAGTTCGAGGAACGTATCAACGTCCGGAGCGCCTTCGCTGATGTATAGGAGAACGAGCTCCCGAAGGTTTGAAAGTGCAGAGGTGGCCCACTGGATCCCGTAACTGGAGATATGTACGATTTCCAACTTCGGGGCCGAACCGTTGAACAGGATCGCCCGAGGGGAGCATCCAAGATGAAGCCCTAATTTCTCCAGGAGTGGAACGGAAAGCACCGCAATGCGGTCCAGAACGTCGGGTTCATACACCATTATGTCCAGGTCCTTCCATCGGTAGATGTGCAGGAGTAATTTGTCTAAGGCGGGCGAGGAGAGGAACCGGCCTTTGATGACCAAGGGACAGTGAACGGACCTTGAAAGAGCTAGGTCAAGAAACCTCTCATCCATGCACGGAGAAAGCCTAGCCCATACTTCGGGCATTCCCTCCAAGATGCCCGTCCACGCCCTGCAAACCAGCCGTATTCGAGTAATATCGGCGTAATAGCCCTTGACGGATGACCACTCCTGCACGACCTCCTGCATGACCTCCCACATGATGCCTTGAAATACCTCTACGGGGATGTTTTCGATGGAAGATGGCAGCTGATGCTGTGCATCGGTGGTGGTGGCTTGATCGAGAACAAGCGCAGTCGACGAATCTGTAGGTGCGTCGGCACTCCGGACCTGATGTTCTGCTAAACAGGCCTCGCCACTGTTCCTAGAGATAGAAATGAATATCCCAGTCGGCTAAAAGGTTTGTATAATTCACGCAGCTCTTACCAAAGAGTGACTGCTTCCGGAAGGCCCACGGCGGCTGCCGATAACGAGCCCGTGACAAGTTGGTCCGAAAAATACTTGGTTGGCGTTGTCGAATGAGTTTTATCCATGGTCCGAGCTTTCAATGACGATAAGGAGTATAGAATATAGATAAATGGGCGTATGCGGGAAAGGTGTGTCACGTACAACTTGAAGCTCCTGCATGCCACGCGTGGTAATTACCGCTGTTACGCTCACATAAGCCCAGACGGTGTGACATCAGTCAACCTATATCCGTCTCAGCAAACCTGAAAAAATGTGGGCGCGAACGACCGTGGTGAATTACATCCACCCAACCAGCTCGAGCGTTGCAACTTGTCACGCACAAACAAATGTACAAGCTCAGACGCGCAAAGCAACGTCCTGCGAGTTGGGCGCCATCTGATCGAAACGACCGTCATAAAGCAGACAGAGGGCTTCAGCTGTATATGCCTCAGCGCTCCATGCCTTCCAGTAGCGCCCATTACGCGTCGCTTTGCCTTCTATCTATTGTCTAAGGAAGGGAAGCTGGATCAATCTTGTGGCTTCTGGTGATCCGGTGAAGCGAAGGAAGGTTCTGGGCGGCTGTCTCGGCAAAAGCTCATCTTTCGATTCGAATCTTTTCGCATCCAAAATATAGCCTGAATTGACCAAGTTCGACCAGAGTAACTCAGCCACGCGTCCGGCTGCATGAATGGTCGAGGACCAAGGAACAAGCGCAGGGCTAGACCGAGCAACACGAGGCGTTAAACAGGAGACAGCCTGGACAAAGCGCTCAAATAAATCTGTTGTACATTGCAGGGTTCCCTGTTTGAGTCACTCGAGAACGATCTAAAAGCCTCAGTGTTCAAGTGGGAGGAGGCTGGGTGGGCCAAACAAAGTCAAAGCAGTGCAACGCGCGAGATTTTCCATCTCGAGGTTCCAGCGGGTTCTACAGCATTCCATTGACCAATACACATCAACCACCGCCCTCTGTCAGCCCAAAGCATCTCTTATTAGACACTAGTTCATCGGCTTTCCTGGTCTTTAACATTTTTACCCTCCTCCCTCTTCCGACGACGACGAGCACCTCAATACCAGTCGCAACCTCGACTATTCCCATTTAGACCAATCTAGATACCGTCAATTTCACTCCAGCCCATCACCCGCAACTTCCACAGCCTTACTTACTACTTCTCATCAACATGGTCAAAGAAACCAAGTTCTACGATCTATTGGGTGTGGCTCCCACAGCCAATGATGCTGACCTCAAGAAGGCTTTCCGCAAGCAGTGAGTCGCCCGACGCGCGTTCGGTCCGTCCTTTGTGAACTGGGCTTATTCATGAACGATATTGCAGAGCACTACAACACCACCCAGACAAAGGTGGCGACCCCGACAAGTTCAAGGATATCAGTAGGGCGTGAGTCCTTCTGCCTGTGCAGCACGCTTGCAGACCGACCTGAGTCTGACTGACCGCGTTTCCTTGCCAGTTACGAAGTTCTCTCCGAACAACGAACACGCGATGCGTACGTCTAAACCATCTCGTTGTGCAAGTCAATGACTCTCAGCGGAACCAATTCGGCGTGGAACGAGTCGTAATTTTCTCTGAAGGAGATCGCGCGCGTGTTTTCGGCGCTTTTTCCACCTGAACGTGGCCGACCCCTTCGGCAGCATCGAAGGCCCCGTCTGGGCGCTCGGCATAACGATTCACGCTCTGGTCTCCCGCTGAGAGTCATTTGGTAGCTCCCAAACAGACACTTACTAGGCCCGTTTTGCTTTCCTCAGATATGACCGCTTCGGTGAAGCTGGCTTAGAAGGTGGCGGACCTGGTATGGGCGGCGGAATGGATCCACAAGACCTCTTCTCCCATCTCTTCGGTGGTGGCGGTCCTGGAGGCTTCTTTGGTGGTGGTGGACGACCTTCGGGTCCTCGGAAGGGCAAAGATCTCGTTCACCGCGTTCACGTCACCCTGGAGGACCTCTATAAGGGCAAGACTACAAAACTCGCATTGACAAAGCACGTCATCTGCTCCAAGTGCAATGGTAAAGGTGGCAAGGAAGGCGCTGTCAAGAAGTGCGTCACTTGCAACGGTCGCGGTGCCCGGGTCGTCATGCGTCAGCTGGGGCCTATGATTCAGCAGATGCAACAACCTTGCAACGATTGCGACGGCACTGGCGAGCAGATTGATCCCAAAGGACGGTGCAAGCAATGCAACGGCAAAAAGGTCGTGTCGGAGAAGAAGTTCCTGGAGGTTCACATCGACAAGGGCATGAAGGGCGGCCAGACTATCAACTTCCCTGGAGAGAGTGATCAAGCACCAGATACAATTCCTGGAGATGTGGTGATCGTCGTAGAAGAGAAGCAGCACCCAAGGTTCAGGAGAGAAGGCAACGATCTTTGGTACGACGCCGAGATCGACCTCTTGACGGCTTTGGCTGGAGGCCAGTTTGCCATCCAACATTTGGACGACCGAGCCCTTATGATCAATTTAGTACCCGGAGAGGTCATCAAGCACGGTATGTCACTGCGAGGCCTCTTTGCTTCCCACTAGGTACTAATCATTTCGCGACTTGACTTATAGGTGCCTTAAAAGTCATTCGTGGACAAGGAATGCCATCTCAACGGCACCACGAATTGGGAGACCTCTTCGTTCGGTGCAACGTCAAATTCCCCGACTCTATCGACCCTGCGGTCGTTCCGGAACTCGAAAAGGCTCTACCACCGCGAGCCCCCGTTCAGACGTTCGCGCCTAACGTCATGGTCGAGGAAGTTGATATGACGGATTTGGACGCCAAGCAGCAGACGCGCGCTGGAAAGGCAAGCGGAGAGGACATGGACGACGATGAGGAAGGAGGAGAGCCGCGCGTTCAGTGCGCACAGCAGTAAAACGCATGCCTCCGCAGGTTCCGGTGGTGCCGCTTTCTTACTGCGTTTCCCTCTCTTCTTGATCACGTTTCGGTGTGTACGCTGCCCGTTTATTCTCCTTTCCTTTGCATCCCTCGGCATCATATATAGCACGCATTTTCGACACCTTGAAAACGCTCCTTCCCTCGAGTTTTTACCACCCCCATCGTTCGTCGAACTTAATATCGCATTAGACGAAAGTGTTATATTTTAAAAATGCATTGTTTTCGGTTTTATGCTTCCCGTTGATTGTTGGTTCAAATTACTGCGAATGAGTGAGGTCCATTATTCGTGGGTGGTTTAGGAGTCCGCGAGCTGGGTGTTTGACTCAATCCCACTTGGTCTAATCAAGGAAAAGGTTCGTTAGCGGTTTAAGGCAAGAGTGAATGGGCTCGCTAGTACCTCTGGTTTCTGCTTGAATTCGTCGTAAACCTTCTTGTTGAAGATGCTGACCTCCGTTTCGTTTTCTGAAGGATAGACCCATAAACCTCTCACTTCAGGACTCGAAGAGTTTCGCTTCTCTTACCAGCGCCAAGAGTCGCAAGGGTGGCCGAATCGTCAGACCATATCATTGTCTCGTCGTTCTCTAGGTTGATGATAAGGTTCGTTGTCTAAGACCATGCAGACAGTGTTGTCAGCGACGAGAGCGGTGTCCACCGACCAGGAGACGTAAGACGGACTTACCTTTGCTCCATGGGCTACAGTGTAAAGCTTGACCGTGTCTAGTTCAACATTTCGATACGGTTTCCAAGCACCTTGAGCCTTGATAGCTAAAGACCCGCTCATAGAGCCGCAAGGACCACATTAGAGTCAGCCCCTGTCATTTTGCTCATCGCGTCGCTCAAAGGAAAATGAAGGAGAGATACCTTGTCGTACGAGGTCCTTCAGCTGCCCTACAGTAGTTTCCTCCAAGTTCAAGTCATGGAGGACCATGGACTTGGTCGTCCGGAATTCGAAGGACTTGATCACCCGCACAGTGAGAGTTGCGGAAGTCTTGGGATTGAGTAGATTTGCTGGGGTGGTGTCCAAGTCTTCTGTTGGATAATCCATGCCATCCAAATTTGAGGACATATTTGTATGTCGACGGTGAGGTGCAAAAGATGAATAGCGGAAGCAAACCACCAATTCGTTGGTCGGGATTGGTTGGTAGTGTTTGGCGTGGCTGAGATTCCCAGGAATTCCGAAGTTGTTTTCGTTTTCGACAACATCTTCCCTCCTTGAACCTCGTCGAATATGAGCATACCGCCAAACCTGGTAGCTGCCGCAAGGTCGTCGTATCGCAATGTGCTGAAAGCGGGTGCAAAAACCTTTCAAGGTAGGTCTCAACTATATTGACCGCTCGGAGGGAATTTGCGTGACCAATGACGTTGCACGTTTTGCGTGCTTACCTCTCCAGGGGACGTTCGACTATTCGAAGGTAGCCAGACCCGCTCTTACGGATCTAACATCGTCACTGAATCATTTTATTGACCAACAGCATGGCGGCAAAAGGCTCGAGGCGAGTTCGTCAAAGGCCGGTCAATAACAGACGTCAGGCAGTATCAGGAACGAATCACTTTGGCAAATGAAGTGGCCACTGTGCTCCGAACGAACATTGTCCAGGCAGAACAGTCCGAGTCGAAAGTTTGGAGTAAGGTCGATTAGTGCTCTTACCTTGTCGCCTGTTGTTGATCAAAGCGGGCTGTATTTTATCGACAGCTCTCCGGATGACCAATGACACCGAAATCGGAGACAATATGACCATCAAGAACCCCGAACCCGTTGAATGCAAAGGGTCGAAAGCCAGGAGGAAGAAGGCAGAAGCCGAGGCAGCCAAGTCGACTCCTGAGTAAGTACCGACTCCTCTTCTTCCGAAAACCGGCAATCGTTGACCAAATACTCAGCCTTTCATAATATTATATATATGCTCCTGCTTTCCCACTTTGTTTTGCAGTGCCTTATTTGACGACGAGTCGAACCCCGTTCCGAGTGAGCTCGCTGCGACAGTTTTTGAGACTGCAAAAGTAGCGACGAGAGAAATCGAGCCTGAATCGAACGAGCAAGACGAAGCAGAATATTTATCAGACGTATATGAGACTCCGGATTTCAAAGACTCTCTGCCGGGTGCCGATTCTTCCATAAGTGCAAGGCGGCTCAATAAGAAGGCATTGCTGAAAGCTCACCAACAACGCATTATACCTGAACTCAGGGAGGAAGACTTGGAAGAGATGTTCGTCCGAGGAAGTGGTCCAGGGGGTCAGGCGACGAATAAAGTCAGTTCCAGGTCCTACTAATGAATCAATGTGGCATATTTACCGAGTGGTGTTCCAGACGTCGAACAACGTGTCGCTTATCCACAAACCTACCGGAATCCGAGTAACATGCCATCTAACTCGTTCTCAGGCAACAAACCGACGACTAGCGAGAAGAATGCTTCTCGAGAAGTTGGACCAAATGCAGAACCCTGGTTTGACTAAGAATGATTTGGTAAAAGCCAAGAAGAAAGAACGGGAGAGGCAGAAGGCTAAGAAGCAAAAGAAGAAGAAGCGTCAGCAGGCGGAGCAGGATTCGCAGAGTGCGGTAGAGGAACAGGATTAAGCATCCAAGCAATGGTGTGGCGCTAGGTCGTAAGTGAAGCGTATCCTCGTACATTTATGTTCTAATCTAATGGACAGTGGTACAACAACGTGTTGCTAGGTATTAAGGTCCTTGCGATAGCGGCTCGTAATTATCTCGTCTCCCTTTTCGTGTTGAATTTTCGTTATCCACTTTCATCGCCTCTCCGTTTGCGAGTATCTTGTACTCCCTTCCTCTCCACACAACCGTACTCCCCACAATAGCCACAGCCCAGATGGGTAACGCGCATAGTTCCCTCGTCCACCAAGCCAGGAAGAACTGCCATTGTTCCGACCTGGAGATTGGCTGGCCTGCTAGAGCGGCTTGTATATCAAGGTCCATGACGAACCAGATAGAGAAATGGGTGAGGAGGAATAGCCACATGGGCAGGCCGATGAAATAGCGCACTGCCCATGCTGTGAGGAGGCCGACAACAACTGATTCTGTGAACGGCTCGAGAACCGTCGCCGCCAGAACCATCTTCTTTCGAACGCGAATCCAACGAACCCGCCTCCATACGTAGTCCATAAACGTCATCCGTCCGATAGCGTTCTCCGCGATGTCGCAGGAGAGGTCATGTCGCAATCCGAGCTCGTGCCAAACGGCCATCCCAATCATGTTGTCTTCCGCCATGAACTTGCCAAACGCTGCCATTCCATAACCCTTTCTTGACCCGACGGCTCCAGCAGGTTCGTCCAATGGCGGCAGGGGCTTCGCTTTCAAGTCCGCGTTGACGCGTTCGATGTCAGAGCGACGGTACATGCTTGACTTGCCGGTCACGCAAGAATCAAATGCCAGGATGTTCAAGGCAATGTACATCTTCGCATGGTTCGTGTTTAGGAAGGCACCCTCGACGCGGGAACCAAAGGAGCGCTCCCGAACGTACGCGAAAGGAACGTGATGTACCAGACCGATGGGACGTTTGCCCGGTTTCGGAGGTGTTTGTAACGCGTCTACGGCTCGGGCGAGCGTTCCGGGGTCGACGAGAACGTTCGAGTCGAGTACCCATAGAATGTCGTATTTGGCACTTTTGTAAGCTCGCATCAGGTTGTTGACCTTCGGGTTCGGGCCGACGATCTCCTCGCCTAAAAAATATTAGTCAACCTGGGAGCCTGACCAAGAAACGCCGCGGACATACCAACAATAACCTTAGCGTCTACTTCTGGATACTTCTGCAGCAACTCTTCCACTACAGTAAGTGCCTGATCCGTTTGTTCGGCGACGCAGAACAGAATCTCGAATTTTGGGTAATGCTGGCGGCAGGTGGATTCGAGGTTTTCAAACATGTTACAGTCCAGCCCCTTCAGCGGACGAAGGATTGAAACGCCAGGTACATCCGACGGAGATGCCGAAGACAGTGGCGATCGAGGCTTGCTGTTGTATCTCGTCCGTCTACAAGATGTTCAGCTCGGTCAGAATTTGTCTGAGCCCGGGGTCGTAATAGGTACTGACGCTACTCGCCAACCAACCAAGCTAATGGACCATAGAATCAAGTACCAGGTGATAGACACTCCAGCAATGATTGTACTCATCGTGGAGGCCTCCTCGGTGGGTAAGTTGTTGTCCGACGCGTACGCCATGCAGGCGGGTTGAGGGAGGTGGGAAACGTGAGGTTGCAATCTTGGCTCACGTGACGCGGAGATAACGGAGCGCTGGAAGGCGCACATTTTTACTGAGAAAGCTCCTTCAGCGACCGACCCCATCTCGTTCACCACGCAAAGCATTGCTCAAATGAGCACACTCCCGTTATATTGGAAGCTCTCCTCTTCTGTTGCCGAAGAACGGTTGGATGCCTCAGTCGATCTCGTCAGCAATCTGGAGCAATTTCAACTGGATCATGCCCCAGAGCCCCATCTGAACGGAGCTACCACTGACGAATCTACGGCGGAGGAGATTGACCCATCAAGGGATCCCAAGAGCTTCATAGACTCTATGACCTCAGAGGATGTTCGTTACGCCTTGAGACGGCTGACGCGTGGACTGGCTAGTCCTAACGAGAGTAGTCGCTTGGGGTTCGCTGTCGCATTAACAGAAGTCAGTCCTCGATACTCAGAGACCCTGTTACCCCTACTGACGAAACTTATCGAAGTTACTCTCAAGGCTGTCCGTGGTCACCGCAAGCCAAGTCATCATACTAGTTTTGGACGCGTCCGAAATAAGCAGTAATATCAAGGGTCAACAGCTCCGGGACCTCCTCTTCGCTCGTCTGTTTGGTCTCAACTGCCTGGTCCAATCTGGTCTTCTCTTCAAGACAGAACCATTACCAACAAGCTCTATCTCTCCATCTTCTCTGAGAGACTTTCAAAGGACGGTGAACGAGTACCTCAGCTTGGGAGAACGGAAACCATGGCTCAAAGAGACAGCCTGGTGGTCCTTACTCGGCGCCCTTGAAGCGTTACACGGGAGTCAGGTTACCTGGAAGAGCGAAGCAGCCGAGTTCGCCTCTAGCGTTATTTTCCGGGAGAAAGACGAGTGGTTCCCCGAGAAGCTCGCGGCCGTGGTCAAGATGCAGCAATGGTTCCCTGTCTTGAATTGGAGAGATCTGATCTCCCCTACATTCAAAGACGGGCAAGTCCTATCGTCATTGTCACTGGTGAAAGTAGCAACCATTCTTCGCGTAAGCGCAACTACAGTACACCTTGGCCTGTCATCCTGATATAATCCTGTAGGAGATTGCCACAGAGACTGGTGAGGACGAGGAAGGCCTCAAATTACCAAGACACCATCGAATATGGCGACCTGAGCTACACTTTGCTTGGGACGTCCTGGTTTCCCAATACTCCAATGCTTCCGACCTTGGAGCGAACGTCGGAGCACGCGGCGGCGACATTCGTGAATTTTTCCGTGTAGTCGTAGACGGTTTGTCTTTCGTGAATGCTCCCGCTCTCCTCGACCAGCTAACAGGCATGATCCCTAGAGTCCCTCTTACAACCTAATTCAACCCCAGAGAGGAAGTTCTGGGGGGTTAGCGTCTTCCGATTGATCCTGGCTAGGGCAGCGCCATCGGATATCCCACAACTCCTGACACAAAACTTCACAAAGCTTTGGATGCATCAACTCTCGGGTAAAGATCGGACACTGAACAAAGTCGCTCGCGAGGCGGTAAGCTGACTCAACTACGAGCCAACACCGTTAGTAACCAGGTCGCTGTTATTGCTTCATCAGGTAAATGACCTCAAATTAGTCGTCGAGAAAAATCCCGAGGTCGCCATCAAAGTTGTCCTTGCGTTGCTCGGGAACAGCGGCGGTCAGTTCGACCGGCTTAGTCACACCAAGATTGTAGAAAACATATTAGGGAAAGCGGATGAGGCTGGCGTCATATCATACGTCGACTACCTGATAGATACTGCATATTCTGCCGAGGGAGAAGCGAATTCGTAAGCTGAAGTAGCTGTGACCGTTGGCTTCGACCCGTCTGATATACCCGTTTTACAGACCCGATGCAGCTAGCTCGGCGGCCAGACGCAAATGGGCCATAGATCAACTTTCTGGGATCGTTCGGAGCGGCGAACTTCCTCGCTCTGATAATTGGATATCTTCGGCACTGCATTTCTTTATAGTGCATGGATATTTCTTGGTGAAGAAGAAAAACAAGGATTCCGACGTTGAGCTTGTAAGCACCTCCCCCAATCCACATTCTTGGAGGCTTTGTGGGACTCACAGCTTTTACAGCTGCGAAGAGCGCCTCCAACGAACTTGTCAGACGAGATCCATGCAGCCTGCCGGCAACAGCTCTACTCTTGCCTGGCTTTCCTGCTGAGGTTCCACTCACCTAAGGCGGTCCTTACGCTTCCGCCTGGACCAAATGAAGCCCCCAAGGTCAATGGCATCGCAAATGACGGCGAATCTTGGCTTGCGAAAACTATCCGCGTTATCCAAGCTCTCGAAAGAGACGAACGGCACGTTTCCCTCCTCCGTGACGAGACGACTGAGGATGGGGATGTACGGAAGGCAGCACGGAAGGCACTGAAGCGCTTGTCTAAGGTATTGTGAAGCAGTGATACACCTTGACGCCTAACTAAGTTACTCCGATTGTAGGTCTCGTCCCGTCTTTCATCCGGTCTTGAGCTCCTCTTGCAATCCTACATTTTACGGAGTTACGACCCGGATTTTGACGCTGTGGAGCTTTTCCAAGTGAGTGCCCACCAAACTATGCCGAACGGGCCGCTGAACATCTGCGCAGGAATTGACAGAAACTTCGATCGATTTGATCGAAATGGAGTCCGCACCATCATCAACTCTAAAGGGGAAGGAGAAGGGCGTATCGAATGACGAGGATGAAGCTCCCCCGACGCCTATAGACGTCATTCTCGACTCACTGATCGGCAACTTGGAGTCAGAGTCTGCTTATGAGCGAGAAGTCGCGAATGTCGTGTTCGATTTCATTTGCCAAGACTTCGAAGAAAGCTCGATCGAACTATTGTTGACGGTATGTCCGAATGGTCGCGCAGAACGGTCAGACCAGTTAACCTGCATTGCGGTCTTAGCAAGTTGCGAGACGTGATCCGAAGTCTGAGGATGTCGAGGATATGGAGGATGAAGAGAGCAACGATTCAAGTCCCGAGTCTGTTGGAGATGCACCAGAGTTAGAATCAGATTCATCAGAAGATGGTTCCGACGACGCGGACGGCTCGGATGTCGAAACCGACCAGGATGAAGAGGTCGATCCGGAACTACGCAAACGAATAGCGGAAGCGCTTCAGATGGAGAGTGTCTTGGAGGACGCATCTGACGGCGACTCGCAAGGGAAAGATTCGGATGATGACGACTCCGACGAGTCGGACATCGAAATGATGGATGACGACCAAATGATGGCTCTGGACGACAAGCTTGCCGAGATCTTCCGCTCCTCACGAGCAGCTTCAAAGAATTCTAAAGGCGGTGAGCGCACTCCGACGAGTAAAGGAATATCGGAAATGCTCATCTTCACCGTAATACAGGGGCTCAGCGACAGGCGACACTCTTCAAGACTCGCGTTGTGGACTTCATCGAGACCTTCGTAAAACGGAATACGCGGACGAATTATGCTATCAAAACCATGATGCCTCTGGTCGCCTTGGCCGCAGCCAGCAGCCGCGACGAGGATCATATGTCAAAAAAGGCTTCCAAGGTTCTCAAGACGGCGTTCAGCAAGACGGATGACCTCATTGACGATCTCGACGTCGATCTGGCTTCTGAAACTTTAAAAAGTTTGCATGAAACGGCAAGAAAAGTACACGGGGTTGATGTTTCCTCTGTGTTCAACCCGCCGAGTCGATATTTGGTCCGGAACTTGGCTCGCGCAGGAAAACACGACTTGATCGAGAAACAATACATCGCTATTCTAAACGACTACATCAAGCACAAACAATCCAAAGCCCCTGTCCAGAGCCTCGAGGATTTCATCCGAACTACACCAGCTTCTGCGTGGCGGTTACGCACTCGGTTGGTGGAGTGCTGTAAACCAGGCGAAGCTAGCAAGGTCTTCCGCCAATTGCAGGCAATGCGTTTGCTGAAGGATCTTCTCATAAGCGCTTCAGCCCCGAACGTGAGTTCTTGACACTCCTGTAACACGACGGAAAAGAGGCTGATGCTATTTGGAAAGTCTGGAGTGAAGGAGGAGATTCCTGATTTTCTGGCGTCGGTGGCTGCAGCATTCTCCGAAACCCTATCCTCCGAGTGCGACCCCAAAGACTCGAACATGTCTTCGGCACAGTTGAGGGAGGTCCTGCAGCACCTGTCCGCGATTGTGCGGAAGACCCACAACAAAGATGCCAATGACATCTGGACCGCCGATAAGACACTCTCCGCTCTGTTGATCAAGCTGAAAGAGGAGAAGAAGTCGAAGCCGCTGAACCAGGTTATCGATGGATTACTCAAAGTCATCGGTGTCGAAAGCGCGTCAAAGAAATCTAAGAAAAGGAAGCAGGGCGAGACGACCTCTGCTCCCACTCTTCCAAATGCCGAGGAATCCACCGATGTGGCGTCACAGCCGAAGAAAAAAAAGAGACGAGAACGGAAAGAATGATTAGTGTACATACTCGATACATTGTGTATAAGTTATAACATGGTTGTCCGAAGTCTTCTGATGATAGTTGCACGATCGGTTGCTGAAAGTTCCGAGTTCAATGCGGTTTCGAGCAATGCCTTCCATCTACAAACGAAATTAGATGACCATAATCTGCTGATAACGCGCTATGCCTCACTTGTGAGATCCAGCGGTTCTCTCTATGTCCGCTTTCATGGAGTCGGAACGTTTTTGAGCAGCGGCTAAAACACTTGGCGGAAGACCCGCGACTCTGCCGCACTCTGATCAACGGTGTTATGATAGGTGCCCAATGACAAGAGCTGCAGAAGTCTCACCAATGCCGTAGGACCCACTGGCCATCCCCGGGGCGAGTCGGTACAGAAAATTGACAGCCGTCGTTCCATCGGGTCTTTTAGCTCCCAATCCGTGGGCCATGTGTAAGTTTGCGACATCTTCAAACTAGATGCCGCTCGGTCAGTGAATACACACATCGACAGTTATTCAAGGCAAACCTCTTCGGCGAATTCAGCAGCTAGTAAAGGATAGTGAGTGATGAACAGGATTTTGGGCCGTTTTATTGTCTGCAAGTACTCGAGCACGGCCTGGTGAGGGGCAGCTTAAGTATGTGTTGAGCACTCCAGAATGTGCTTGAACCTACAGAAGCGATAGCTTGCCCGTCGTGAGTACTTGTTCCACGTCCCAGCTCGTCAAGGATGATTAAAGAGCGCGAGGTAGCTTGTCGCATGATGTCAGATGTCTCCTGTAGTTCAACCATGAAAGTTGAATGCCCTCTGGCTAAATCGTCCGCTGCGCCCATGCGCGTGAGGATGCAATCATGAAGTGATAAGCTGGCCCTTGTCGCTGGCACGTAACTTCCAACTTGAGCCATGATTGTAATCTGCAAAATCCCTTTCAGTAGAGCTTCGACCATGCCAACAAGGACGGTACCAATGCAATCATTCGACAACAAGTGCTTTTGCCGTTCATGTTGGGACCTACAAATGAAACAATGAGATGTCGAATAGGACATAAAGAACAGACACTTACCAGTTATGATTTTTGTGCGCGTCTCTCCCTTGAGAAGAGCAAGGGTTATTATTTGGATTTTATATTTAGGCGAGCAAACTCACTCCTCCTATGGTGACGGAATTCGGAACGAAAGGATCCGATCTAACTGCTTCGGCCATGGGATGCCTCCCATCGACAATCTCCAGCTTGTCATCATCAATAATATTTGGTTTCCGGTAGCCCGGCTGAACTGCAACCACCGCAAGACTTTGAAGGCAGTCTGACGAAATATAACGTGTTAGGTGCATTGGGGTTCGACACGTCAGTCAGGGGCGTACCTGCAGTGGCTAGCTTGCTTGTCACGTCGCGAAAGACGGCGTAGTATTGATTACAAAGACTTAGAAACGATTGCCAGGCGGCCTCGGATTCTACGCGCCAGCTTGGTATTAGTCGCCTGATATTTAAATTTGCGCCGCTCACCTTTAACTAGCCTCTCTCTTTGCTGCTCTCTTTCCTCGAGCTTTCTCTTGACCTCAGGGGTGTGGAATCGCATGTATGCCTTCGTCGAGGAGACACGAAGCCAATTCGCAGGAACCTTGTTCGCCTCGGCGTGCCGCACCTCGATCAGGTATTCATTACCTGCCACAGTCGTCCAGTTCAACGTCGGTCGCCTGAGAAGCTTTCGAACTGGTCGAGGGTGAGAGCGAGTTCCGCGTTGATGAGTTCGGACGCACTAGACTTTAGCTCCTCCTTGAGGTCACTTTCGATCAACAGTAAGGCCTGCCAAACAGAGAACATATAGCTTCAGCTCAGGGAAAAGGGAAACAAATGCAGAGGAGAGCAATAAGCTTACGAATTTGCAGTTAGCCAATTCTTCGAACTGTTCGTCGTCCACCCAAAGCTCGCTCTTCTTATCGTCGGACCGCGCTTTCGACAAGTTAATGACCTCCAAAAGCTGGGAAACAGGTTTGCGTAACCGAGGCAAGGAGCTAACGATGTCGTTCCACAACGCGGACTTGAAGCCCGCATGTGAAGGATCTTCCAGGGGCTCAAATGCATTTCCGATTCTTTGGTACGCTGTAAGAAGTGTCGCCAGTTCCTTCGGAGTGCATTTGCCGTACGTTATTCTTGCAAGACCTCTGGCAAGGTCCGGAAGACCTTTGAGGAGGGATGCGAGCTTGTCGTACGCGGAAGGCGGTTCGTCGAGGATCTCTTCTACGGCATCAATACGCTCTTGGAGAATGCTACTCAGAGTGCGTTGAGCATATTCACCGTACGCATACGAAATTCGGTACGGTTGCATACCTTTTATCAACCAACGGCCGCCCAATCCAAGATTTCAACATCCTTAAACAATCCCTGATTAGACGGAATTCAATTTAACCGGTACAGGGATACCTCACCTAGAGCCAAACCTCGTCTTGGTATGATCGAGAATCCAAAGCAACGAGCCCTTTTCAGTAAAGTCCGTCGAGTTGCGATAAATTTCCAAGTTAGTGAGTGTCGTGCCGTTCAGTAGCATGTGAGTGCGGGAGGCAAAAGTCGAGAAGAACGTGGCTTCCAAGAACGCATCCGCAACTTTGAAGTTTGTAAGGTATTGAATAGCATGGGCCAGGGCAATGATCACTGTAGGGTAATAAGTGGGCATGGTTGGCGAGCAGCAAAGAACGTCCTTTATCGAGGCATCGAACCTTGCTTGGGGAAATCGACGATCGTAGCCATTACATCGCCTAAGCCGGAAGTAAACGGTTAGTATCTGGTGTCTCGTAATCAGTGTACCGCTCAGCGAACCTCGCTGCGAGCTTCGCTCCCCGGACGTATAGAAATTCTTCACAAACCCAAAAGCGTCTGTGTAGCTCATCTGTTCGGAGAACCGTTCAACGCGAATATTTCTGCCGGCATTGAATCGCCTATTCGGTCCTCGTTAGTTCTCCCAATAGCATCTGCCCCCCTGACTTGGGAAGGACTTACTTGTTTCCCGTAAAATACTCCAGCATCTTGGCAGTGCTCTTACTCAACCTCTTAGGTCCAGGTATCAGGAGCTCCGCGGGTCGGATGTGTGTTATCCTTGTCTGGGGTAACCAAGACGAAGTCAACGAAGGGATATATGGGGGTGCGTCTTCACCCGCTCACCTCAAGCTCGGTGCGCATGTGGCCGTCCTCCCACTCATCGTAGGTGACTTCTCCCGTCGACGGTATGACGGAGACCTGCAACGATTCAGGGTTAAATACCTCAACTCTCGAGAGGGGAGGGAAACACAAAACCAATCGCACCATTCCGATCAGGACTCTCTGGTCGGCGCCCATTCCGCCCAGTAAAGATTCGACGAGACACGTCAACGTAGGCGGAGAGGCACGAGACTCATCATCTGCAGAGTCCAATTCATCGACATAGCTGACAACCCCAATAATCGTGAGCACGGTTAAAATTCATCGGTTTCGTGAAAGAAAGTGGGGCGCACGTCGTTGCTGTATACAGCTCGGTAAGCTGTCTCTCAAATGGACCACCCTTATTATCTCCAACCTTCTTCAAAGCGGCTGTTTCTGTTTGACCGATGATCCCGACTTTATGGCCTTGGGCAATTAACCTGGGACAAAAGGCCAAACGGAAAGGATATCGTTCTTCAATAATTGCCCGCTCATGCCTCCCAAAAAAAGACTCTCACTTCTTAACGTGAACCGTCTTGCGATGAACGGGTATCGAGGCGGTCATGAAGTTACGATCCATCCAGCAAGCGATACCCAACTCCTTTGAGGCGATCTGTCGCAAACGCATACAAAAGAACCCCGATTAACCGTGTTTTTGAGCGGGTAAAAAAAAACGATGCAGCGAACCTGGGCATCAGTTCCGAAGAAGCGGTATTTATACCCGACTTCAAAAAGCAGCAAGCATTCTGGATGTGCTTCCTTGCATGCTTTAACCTGTGGGGGTGTGCTCTCGGTCAGTCACCGATCACCCTTTTGGCCGGACTCAAAACGTTTGCGTACCTGCAGCTCTAAAGGCGTATATTCCTGGCCTTCTGGTCCTACTTCCTTGACCTTTCTCGTTTTTCCTTTGGCAGTCGTCGGAGGTTTCTTTGCGGGACCTTTCACGCTTGTTGATGATCTGGAGGAGGACGCGGCGGCGCTCGACGCCGCGAACTTTTTCAGTTTTTCAGAAACGGAAGGTACTTCCACGATCTCCGCTTCCCCTTCCTCGTCCCCTGCTTCACTTGCGCGCGACGACGGTGCTCGGCTTTCGTCAACTCGCTCCTGTTCGTTCTCCGCAAAAGGGTCCTCCGAGATTTGAAGCCCCTGACTGTCCGTCCGTTCGAAATGCCCGCCCCCATCTCCCAGAAATTTCCGACGAAAGGCGTCTCGTCGAGCTTCGATCGCGCGTCTTTCCGACTCGGTTGGCATCTCCTCGTCCGCATGGTCGTCGTCGGGATATTGAGTGGCCGGCACGATCGAGGATGACGAAGGCTGTTGTTTCTTCGAGCTGCTGGGTAGGTTTGCAGTGCCTTTGGTTGGAGAGGGTCGGTAGATGTACTTCGAAACCGGTGAAGCGCCGATCGGACGGGGCGTGAACTGCTCGGCTTGCTTTGGTTTGGTCTTGATGGGAGTTTTGGGCGCGAAGAAACGGCTGACGGTGCCACTCGAAGTTGGTTGTTCCAACGTTACGGATTGGACGTCGTCGTCATCGTCATTATCGTTATTCGGTGCGACGAGCCGTGGACGCTTGGCAGTAGATGCGGTCGAGCCCACTTCGCTTCCATTGCCGTCATCACTTTCGTCAAGAGTCGTAAGGTCGATGGGCGTTGTCGCGCGGACGCGTTTCTTCGACTGGCCTTGCAACTGCTGCTTTGCTCCAGGTCCGCTTGTAAAAAACGCAGATAGAGTGGGTTGTGTCGACGCTTTACTGCCAGACGGTGCCATTTTTTTTTCGGTTGGGCTTCGCGAGGGTCGAAGTGGTTTTGAACTTTGTCGCGGAAATTGTGATATCACAAACGCGTCTCCCTTAAACTCCGTAGAATGAAAATCCGAACATTCTACTCTTCCAGTTCATTTCTCACCGTCCACAATTACTGTTTCCTCTCTTGGGCTTATAAGAACAACAACAACACAGGCCCAGGCGGTCAGCTCGAAAATGGCGGAGTACACCTCAGACTCGAACGAAGCTCTCTGTCTCAGCTTAGGTCCGTCATAGTCGCGTGGATATCGATGAAAATGAAGTCGTTCGACGATCGCTCATTCAATGCCTTCGCCTGGTGTTTTGATCCCATATCCCTCTACCGCAGTGCGCTCAAAGGACGATGCGGACCTGTTGGAAGGCTCTGAAAGGAACATTATCGCCGAGTTCAACCCCAAGTTTACCTATCCAGTGAGTATATTTTTGGTGCCGCCCTGCTTGAACGCGGGTTTCAGTTGTATCAGGCAAGGTTGTCGGGCCAAGTCCAAACTGAGCGATAGCCTTCCCCTTCTTTGTTTTGGCTCTCAACCGTAGATCTTTGGGGAAGAAGAGAAGATATACGGCTATGAAGACCTGGAGATTCAGGTGGGTGCTCTTTTCCCCAGTCCATTCTCTAGGGTAAATTCTGAAACAAACTGGGGGCCCTACCCTGAATAGCTCAAGTTCGCATCCGGCTCATTACAACAGTACCTCCGCATCAACTACAGCTCGAAGCTCAGTGGAGCTGGGAGTAAAGTAGCGGACGATGTTGAGGGAACGCTGTACAAGTTTATTCCTGCGGGTGAGTAACGTTGCGATACTCCCTTGGGACATGGGCGTAGTCTAACGGTTCTGCGTTACCTCTCGTCCACGCGCGAAAGACTATCTAAAGAACGAAGAAGAGTTCCAAAAGCGCGTAGATAAGGATGCTACGAGCTTCAAGCCCTTGGGCAAGAAGATATACTCTTATGCACGCCCGGCAGCAAGCGCTGCGAAGGGCAAGGGTAAAGGGAAAGCAGCTGCCGGGAAAGGATTCGCCACGGTATCCGAGGACGATGAAGATGCAGTGGTGTATGAGGTGTACTGGGTGGGATTGTTTCGTCGTCTTCGCTGCGAGGAAGGTTGGAACTGACGGGAACCTCTCAAAGGCGAATTGGGAAACACCAGGTTTCCGGGAATATCATCGACGCATGCAGCTGTTTGTCTTGCTGTACATCGAAGGCGGTTCTTATATCCAGGAAGATGAGGATAAATGGGAGTTTGTGGTGCTGTACGTTCAAGCTCTATCGATCTCGGTGGAGCTTTTGAAGGGGCGAGAGGACTTGAGCTAACGTCGACCTACAGGTTCGAGAAACGCCGTCGAAGAGATGAAGCCCGAACGCCCGTGTATCACTTTGTTGGATATTCGTCACTGTATTCGTTCTACTGTTGGCCGGATAAAGTGAGATTGCGACTAAGGTTCGTGGGATTCAGAGTTGTTATCAAGTGATAGATTGAGACTTTTTGACCGTCCCACAGTCAATTCGTGATTGCTGGGCCATATCAAAGCCAAGGTCACGGAGGTAAGGACCTTCTCACGTTCATAGGGGTAAGTCGGTGCCGCTCAACCTGATTGGATTTTAGCCGCGCTGTACAAAGCTATCTACGAGTACACTGTCGCACGAGATGGGATCGCCGAGTTGACGGTGGAGGATCCCAGCGAAGCGTTCGAAGATCTTCGGGACAAGTGTGATTTGCGAATGTTGTTCAGGCAGAGGGAGTTTATGACGGAGGCGTACGGACTATCGGAGGACTTCGCGATGGACGGCACGGACGAAGTTCCTGCCGCGATTGCGAGGCCCCCGGCTGGAAAGGGGAAGCTTGGACCCCCAACTGAGAAGGAATGGGCGGAACGTTGGAGAAAGAAACTCAAGATTGCAGGAGTGAGTTTCTTTTTGGTTAGATTGTCTCGTTGTATCCGCTCTGGGATAGCTGATCGCAACCTCGGACTCCTCAGCGCCAATTCCACAGATTAATTGAAATGCTGGTGCTCAGGAGTCTGCCACCAGATGATGCCAAGTTGATGAGGGCGTACCGTTTGCAGGTGAGTGAGCCTGGTCTCATTGTTTACAATGATGGCTAGAGCCAGTTTCCCATTGGCACGGGGCCGGACCGCTGCGGTGACGTCCGGGGTGTGTCGGAGTTGACCGGGTTACTGACGTGGCGGAATTCCGCGATGCACGCCATTTGTCCCATTTTGTTTACAACAGGTCAAGGAGCGTATCTTCCGCTTCAACTACGTGAGTGCACATGCGTAAGCTGCCCGGCATTGGACTTGGGTCCCTTGTCCCAGCGTTGTGAGTCGTTCGATGGCCGAGACTGACCATCGGCATCATTGTATGACGTGTAGGAGATACTCTCGCAGCTGGAGAAGGAGGAGAGGATAGAAAAGCTGGAGGAGACGTTTGCGAGCGTGCGGGACGATTACAGGCGGATATTGGGCCTCGTGGAGTAGCGGTCGTTGTGGTGGTCGTCGCCGTCGCAGGTCAGGGTGTGGCTGGCGACCGCTAAAATGTGTAATACTTAGGAATGGGACTAGTACAGTTGATTCAGGGATGACGCGTCGGGGATTTGGACGGGAATAAATCAACTTCCGAAGTCATGGCTCACGTTGTTCCCGTTATCAGGGCACCTCCGTGTGTCCGCTGTCTGGGCTTTTCTCATCAACCACCACCTAATACTCTCTCCTCACCTTCAACTGCTACTCCCCCGTCCCTCTTCACCTTTGCATGCAACTCCCCCATTAATCAGCTCATCTACCACAACCCACTCTCTTTTTTATCCCCCCACCCCTCCCCTCTTGCTACTTCGATGCCCCGTCTCTTCGTCTCTCATCGCCAACAGCCTACTCTCCAACAACAGCAGCAGCAACAGCAGCAACAGCGACAGAGTTCCCGTGCACGCATTCCCTCAGCCTCCTCGTCCCACTCCTCACAGTCCTCGCAGTCCCCACCCTCAGTCACCATTCCAATCCCAGCGCAAACGCCAATGTTGACCTCTCCGGCTACCGTTGCGCCGAGAGCATCAGCACCACCAGCCACAAACGACGAGGGACTGCCACTCATCCTCGTGCCCCCTGTTCCCTCTTCGCTCGCAAAGCTCATGGACTCGCATGATCTGGACAACCCATACCTCTGCGCCGCTTTCAACGTCCTCATCGAAAACGTGAGCCTCTTTTCTTTACCATCACGCCCACGCTTATTTCCTGCCCTCGGGAAAAGAAAAAAAAAAGCCGTGTTTTTTGCTGACTTTTTTTTACTCTAATTTCTGCAGGGCAATAACCCCATGCGAGTACCCGACATCCTTCAGGCGGTCATGAAAAAAGGTTGGACGCAAGTCCTGCATCGGTGAGTGACGTTTCAGTGGCTCCGCACTCCAGAGGGGGGGAAATTTCAATGCTGACCGACGCCTCCCGATACACTTTTGTTTACACAGCCACAAGGATCGTCCCGAGCAGCTCTTCGGAAACGCACTCCGGTCTCACCAGCGCCGCCGTGAGCTCGTCGACAGGCCTTCATTGGTTTTCATGATCGACGCCGGCAGCTGCTGGAAGCACCACCAGATCGACTTGTCTGGCGCTTCGGGCCGCAAAAAGGGTAAGATCTGGTGCTTCTCCAAAGCCGCGGGGTTCTCGTGCCCGTACACCCGCCTCGGTATGGACTTGGACGTCATCATGCGTGCACAGGAAGGGCCAGGCGCTCTCACTGGGCCGGTGGTGAAAAAAGCTGTGGCGGCAGCCGCATCGACAGTAGACGGGTCAGACGAAGAAGACGACGAAGGACGACAACCCACCAACAGGAAATCAACAGCAGAGCAGCCGTCCCGGAAGAAACGGAAACTCGCTCCGGCAGCAGCAGCAGCCAAGATGGATCCTTTACTCCAAGCACGATTTGAGGAGGCAGTCAGAGGGGGCGTAGCATCGGCGCATTCTGTAGCTTCTATGGAGCTACCGTCGTACATCCCCGCTGCCACCATACCCAATTCTCAAGAAGTGCCTTACGGAGCCACTCGATCCTCGAGGACTGCTTCCGCCGCTCAACCGAAGCGAGCCGCTCTACCTGTGGAGATCGTCCCGAGACCAGCAACGCAAGCAAATTCGCGATTACAACCCAGAAGATCATCTAATAATAAAGCAGCATTACAACCCGAAGAGATTGATTTGGACGCCTTGACCGCAATGTCCCCCGAGCCGATGATCATGATGACCGAGGAAGAGGAGCAGGCCGCCGCTGACGCTTTGGCTGAACAGGAAGAGATGTTGGCTGACGAGATTCCGGAGGGAGAGGCGATGCCGCTCTCGGATGCCGAACTGTTCAACATTCATGCCGCTGCTTCCATTACCCTACCGGCCGATTGGCTGGCACCTCTCCCCGTCACCGTCTCTACTCCCATGGTCGAACTCCCCACGGAGAGCGGATACTCCTCCGGCGACGATGAGGACGACTTCCACGTCACCATGCAAAAGTTCAACGTCGAGTCGTCGTCCCCCGTCAAGGTCGAGCCTGATACCGAGATGCTCCCCTCGACCGCCTCGTCGCCCGGAGAAGACCACGACTCGAGCGAAGGCAGCGTCGTCCGCACCCCTACCCCACCCCCTTCCCTTCAAAACGACATCGCTACCTGGAGCTTGGCCACCGCTCAGATGGGTTCCTTCGACCACTCGCCCTTCCCCTCGGACGCTCCCTTCCATTCAGCTGGTTTGGGCTTCGATTTCGGTGGCTGGGACTTCCCCGGAGCTAATACTCAACAGCAAGTGGCTATCAATAAAGGAGAGATGGAAGACCAAGGATGGTCCCGCGCTGGCACTCCGTTCGGCGCGAGGTTCGACGGAGCGTTCTTGACCGTGCCCAAGGATTCGATGTTGACCGCCGAGCCGATGGAACTGGATTTGGCGCCTTCGCCTGCTTCGTTTGGTGAGGGTGATAGCATGAGCATCGCGTCGTCGTTTAGGTCTCGTGCTGGAACTCCATGGAGCCATGGTGGTGCGTCTAGTCGCCCGCCAAGTCGACCGGTCAGTCGGTGTGGTAGCGTGAGGAGCACCTTGTCGCGCAAGTCGTCGAGGTCTTCGATCATCATCGCCAAGAACACCGTCCCTCTCGCTGAGCGCGACGTCGACCCTCGTCGAATGTCCACCATGTCGACCGCTTCAGCCGGATCGAACTCGCCTCACCCTATCATCCTCTACTCGCCGGCTTTGACCCCTTCGTCGGTCGACTCTGATGGACCCCTCAAGCATGGTTTGGCTCATCGTTACCTTACCGTTGCTGGTGACGAGGATGTTGAGGACATGGAGGACGACGTTGACGTTGACGAGCTCGAAGGTCTCTTGAACCTGGACGGGGCTGAGGATGTTTCCGCCAAGGCTCTCGCCGCTCCTCCCACAGCCAACATCGTTCCTACCACTCCCGTCCGGCCTGTACCCATCCGTATGAAGCGACCTCGGTCACCATCTCTCTAAGCTCCCCTCCCACCATATGCCATGTCATCCTCCTCCTATGCGTCCATCATCATCACCATCATCTCTCCCGTATCAATACATCGACTCTGCTACTAGTTCCGCTTTCTCTTTTCTCTTCGGACTGTCTCATATCGTGTTGGAATCTGCTGCTCGCTCTGCGTTTTTGCTTTGGGCCTCGATTGTTTCGTCAAATCTCTGTTTTTCAAAATCTCTTCCAATTTTTTTCTTTCCTCTTTTTCTTTTCTTTTTCTCTTCTCTTTCTCGTCTTCGTTCCTGATCTACCTTTTTTTTTTTTTTGTTGACAAAAACCCACGTTTACGATGTTTTTATTGTCGGGCTTCGCTCGACGGTTTCCGGCTTTTCTCTCCTTATAAATAGAACCCGTGCGTCTCGTTTCTTGTTTTCCACCTTCGCTACTTTTTTTTTTGCCTCTTGCTTTTTTTTTCATTGTTACTTACTTGGTACATTACAGCCGTTTTCCGAGTTTTTGTGAAACTCCCCCCCTTCTTAGTACACACACCCGAAAAGATCTCTCACTCCCCAGCAGATTCACCCTACTCATCCAAGCCTTTCTTTGTAACCCCGTTTCCTCTCTGTCAATGTCCTGTTTCCCGGAAGACGGGAGTACTATAGAATTGACAGTTGAGAGGCCAAAAATCTGCTGAGCGAGTGTGGTGTCGTGTGTGGCTTTTTTTGCTGGAGAAATGGTTTTAGTCTTCGTCGTCGCTGTCTGGTTCCAGTCCTTGGGCGGCTTCTTCCAATTCGTCTAATGACCATCCGATGGAGGTCTTGAGTGGCGTGAAATTTGTAATTTCCGTTGCCAGCTGGCCAAGATCGGTGTCCCTGGGCGGGCGGGCGGTGATCTCCATGTAAGCCCCCAGCCAATGATACATGAGCTAATCCCGATTCGGTGGCCGCGTACCTTTTGTGAGACTGCGCCCAAACAATAAAATCGTTTATCCAGATTTTGGAGTACACGTAATACGTTTCATGTCTGTCGAGGAGCTTCTTCGTTTGAAGCAGAGCACGTGTGACCCCGCGAACGCCGCCCTTGAGGATGTCGCCCACGTCCTTGCGGCAGCGCTCGCACAAGTTCCAGTTCCGGTAAAGTGGGAAGGCCAGCGCGCGGCGGTACGACGTAACGAGCGTCGACTCGAGGTCGTATGAAACATCAAGCGCGGAAAAGGCAGGACACAACGAGGCGATGGTCCAGGCGGATTCCGTTGTAGGGTCTCCTTGCGTAGTTCGGAGGTCGTAGGCGAAGGCAAAGAGAACGCCGATCAAGGTGAGGTCGAGTGATCTCGACTGTGTTGAAGACACGAGATCTTGAAACGAGAGGGCGGGATTTATTAGCTGAAGAGAGAAATGAAAAAACTCCGCGCGCGGGCACAACACAATCATGTGCGTGCGCGCATCAAGGAAAATGGACGGCGACGTACACTCTTTCCGAGGGAGTCGAAGCATAGCGGCATTCTCCTCTTCGGTAAAATCGACGGCGCCAATAGAAGCGTACGGACTCTTCCATCGTATGATTTCTTGAATCTCTTCATCATTTACAAAGTCGGCTCTGGGGTGAGTGGTAATTTGTCAACAGCAGGTAATAGGAGGAGCCCAAGACCCGGCTTACAAATAATACTCCTCATCCCATTTTTGGTTTTCATGAGCCTCGCGCCGCTTCCTCCGTTCCGCCATGGTCAAGCGCTCTGCGTCTTCCCCGAGCTCGTTGACTTCGTTGGAGGTATGGCCGACGTGCTTGAAGTAGCCCGAATACGCGTCGAGGAAACCGTATGGCTTGTTCACCGAGGTCGAAAGCTCAGGTTGATCGGAAGGAACACTCTGCGGGTAGTGCCACCCAGCTTTTTCGGCTGTATGCGGTCATTAGTGAGGGGTGAGTCGTCGGGACGCGGGTCGATAGGTGAACATACCTTCGAGGAGCGCTCGTCGCTCGTCATCGAGCGTCAGGTTCTCAGCAGCCGCAGTGAGCTCGTCTGTTGGATCTTCTGACCCTCCGATGACTTCGATGGTGGGATGGTAAACACCATCATTGGATATCTCTTCGCCTAAAGAACTCTCTGCTCCCTCTGCGATGGTGCTTGAGCGTGGGGCAAGCAATTTGGCCAAAAGATCCAAGTCTCCAAAATCTTCTCCTTCGCTCTCTTTCGAAAGCTTTACGGTCAAATAACCTGTAGAAGGATCATATCGAGCATGCGAGCTGTCGTCCTCAACGACGCTCCCAGAGAAATTGAGGCGAAGGAAGTAGGGGTTGATATGAACCGAGAATTGGGTACCGTCGACGTCGATCTCGACCTCAGATGCCTAGAGGAAGAAAGCTCAGCTCATTAGTTCCACGTATACGAGCATGGAGCAAAGAAATACGAACTCTAACGGAGGGGACGTACAGGGATATTGTGACGGATGAGTTGTCTTGGGTGCACGAAAATTTGGGAGTGATCATTTTCGAATGTGGGTTTATCGCTCCGCGGAGATTTCGGTGCTAAACGGAGTTGCCGTTTGACTTCACATTTCCCAAACCGCAAGATACCTATCAGCCAACTAGAGTCGTGAACAGTCTTATCAAAAAGGCGCTAAGAGATCCAATGCTTGACAAGAAAGCTCTTAGTGGCTCTGCGACCGACTCGTAAGTGCCAGTGGTACGGCAGGAGGGTAACCAGGTGAATGCGGGTGTTGACGACTCTCAAGACCGTTCAGCCCAACCAACGCCCCAGAGCTCGGGGGTGGCCTATTAGCTTTGAACGGCGTAGAAGAAATCACAGGACTGGAAGCCCTCACGATTAGCGAGCCGCTGGAGCCCAAGCCACCTTTTCCCAACCTACCCATCGAAGTTTTCCTGAAAATAATCCAATATGCGCTTGATGAAATAGCCTCGGGTAGCTATACAGCCTACTACGTGGCCTTGCTCTCACTCCGCGCAGTCAGCAAGAGGTGGGCGGAGGTCATGGACGACTCTCCGGAACTTTGGACCAAAGTACCTGTCGATTGTCCGGAAGAGCTTGTAGAGATGGCTATCAAGAAGTCAAAGGGTCGACCGTTGGATGTTGAAGGATGTCGAGGAACCTCTTCTATTGCTGCGAGAGTAGAAGCGGAAGCCCATCGGTGGCGAACCCTCAAGCTCGGCACTGGTGTCAGCCTCGATATCTTCCGCAACCTACTGTCTCAGCCAGCGCCTCTCTTGGAAGTGCTAGATGTTACATCTCCGCCGTCCATGGACCTCACGATACCTATGTTCAATGATTCGGTACCAAGCATTCGAGTGATCAACATCCGCCATTGTCACCTTCCTTGGGATTCACCCAACATCTCAAATCTCCAAAGGTTCAGCATGCATGTCATCGAATTTGAAGTCCCGAGCCTTGGCGAACTCCTCGACATTCTTCGCAGATCACCTCATCTCGCTCACCTTCATATCTCGCGCAGTCGAATCGAAATGCCCTTCCCATCCCTACTGTCACCACGAGTCCGGCTCCCTTGTCTGCAGACCCTCATCCTTGAACATCTCTGGCCAGGCGTTCTCAATTCACTGCTTTGTTCGATAGAGGTACCACTCGAGACAAGTTGTACCGTCCATGAGGCACTGGATAGTAGACGCCCGCTGGAAGAGGGAGTGACGCAGATGTCAGAGCGTCTAGATTCCCTTTGGCTAATTCCTCAAACCGAGCCGTCCGTTCTGGCGCTGGAGGCGAGTGACGAGGAAATCCACGAGTTGGTTGACCTCTGGGGTCGCATGGATACAGAGTTGCGATACTTCACGCGGGGAAGATCAAACGCGCATCTTGTGCTAAGGGTCACCGCACCTCCAGAGAGGCATATCGACGTCTTGCAATTATTTGCAAATCGACTCAAGTTCTCAAGCCAATCATGGTCCCCGGAACTTCGACTCACTAACATGTTTCAATGGAAATCCCCTCACATCAACAAAACGATCGACCTCCTAAACACCCTATCTCAAGCACTTCCCGGCGTCCGCACCCTAACATTGGTCGATACTACGGACCGTGTTGAGAGGGCGACCGACGTGCTTAAGCAGCTGTTCCCTCCAGATTCGAGAACAACACGTCTGTTTCCCCAATTAACGGAGCTTACCATCCAGGCAAATTTACATAACCCATGGGTGCACTCTCTTACAGCCCTGGGGACCAGTTTGATCAAGTCCGAAGGGAGTAGTCATTTACCTCTAGATAGACTCCAATTACGAGGAGGCTCGATCAGTCGAGAGGACATGGAACTCTTGCGAGCAGTCGTGCCATGCCTACTGCTTGATGACGTCACGGTGCGGTAGTGCTCTGCCAGACAGGCTTTAGGCAATGGACCTGTGGAATCTGGGGCTACGCTGCTGATGGCCTCGTGAGCAACGAAGAGCAGGCCTAGATTACCCGGGGATGTAGCCAATGTAGTGACTACCAATGTGCTCATGTAGTTTGTACGTGATCGTAGTGTACATCCATCATAAATCCTTCATACAGTATAGTTGTACGAAGAGCGGTCAAGGAATGTGTATCTTGGCCGATTGGGGCGAGCGCCGGATATCTCGGTGATAAACGGAGCTGACGTGGACCCTTGCATTCCCCACCACTCAGCGGATCCCATCGACTAACTGGAGTCAAAGAATAGGGAAAGAGGCTGTAGACTCATCCGCCAACACGTTTAAACCGTATCTGCTACCGGCTCGTAAGTACCACCGTCCCCGCAGAGATGTCATCGGGCTCATGCGGATCTGCGATGGTTCCCAAGACCATTAAACACAGCGCCCCTAAGCTCGAGCTCTACCTCTTCCCTTCAAACGAATTAGAAGAAGTCGTGGGACTGGAAGTCGTCGAGAATAGAGATTCGATGGAGAGCAAGCCTCTCCTTCTCAAACTGCCCATCGAGGTTTTCCTCAAAATTATCGAATATGTGCTCGATAGCTACAAGTACAGTCATCCTTACTACTACTCAGCTCTGCTCTCGCTTCGTCGGGTTAGCAAGAGGTGGGCGGAGGCTATGGACGACGCTTCAAAACTCTGGACCAAAGTACCCCTGGATTCTCGGGAGGAGCTTGTAGAGATGGCTCTGAAGAATTCAAAGGGTCGGCCACTGAATATTGCAGGGAGACGAGTGACTTCTTCCAATGCTGCGAGAGTAGAAGCAGAAGCCCACAGGTGGCGAACCCTCGAGCTCGACGGTCACGGAAGATTCGGTAACTCTATCACTCTACTCTCTCGGTCAGCGCCTCTCCTGGAAATATTAGACGTTACAGGCTGGCCATCTTCGGGCTCCACGATACCTCTGTTCAACTATGCAGTACCAAGCATACGAGTGATCAAGATCCGCCGTTGTCAGCTTCCTTGGGGTTCGCCTAATATCTCAAATCTCCAAGAGCTCCGCCTGCATGAGCTTAAAGTCCCAAGCACCACTGAAATTCTCGACATTCTTCACAGATCACCCCATCTTACCCACCTTCATTTATCCTTCTGTATGATCGGTTTATCTCCTTCCTCATCGGCACTACGAGTCACGCTTCCTCGCCTCCAGTCCCTCGATTTCGAGGAGGTCGATCTGAAAGTCTTGAATCAACTACTTCGTTCGATAGAGGTACCACATGATACGAGTTGTTACTTCCAGGTGGGACTGGGTTACAGCGACCTGGAGGAGCAATTGGCACATATCTCCGAGCGCATCGGTTCCCTGGGGTTGTTTCATCAAACCGAGCCGTCCATCCTGTCGTTGAAGGCGAAGGACGGGAAGGACCCCGGGTCCTGGGACGTCTTCGGCCGCACGAATGCAGTGTTGCGATACTTCGCGCCGGGAACATACGATTACTTTACCATACTGGCTGATGCACCGCCAGAGATGCATATCGATATTTTGAACCTTTTGGCAAGCCGACTCCGGCTTTCAAGCCAATCATGGACCCCGGCACTTCGACTCAAGAACATGTTTCACGCCCCTCACATCGACAAAACGATCACCCTCCTAGCCACCCTATCTCAAGCACTTCTCAGCGTTTGCACCATAACATTTGTCGACACTACGGATTGCGTCGAGAGGACGACCGACATACTTCAACAGCTTTTCCCTCCAGACTCGGGAACAACGCGTCTGTTTCCCCATTTGACAGAGCTTACCATCCAAGCGGAGTCATATGACCCGTGGGTGAACTCCCTCGCTGCCCTGGGGACCGACCAGGACGAGTCTGGAGGGATTAGTCATTTCCCTCTCGATACGCTCCGATTCCGAGAAGGCGCCATCCGCCGCGAGTCCGTTGAACTCTTGCAAGGGTTGGTGCCGAGCCTACTGCTCGACGACGTCGAGGTGCAGTAGAGCACTTTGTCAGACCGGTCCAGACACGACACCTTTGGACATTGGCCCCCATGCATGGTGTCAACTAGCAAGGAAGAGCAGTCTTACCTCCTCCCCAAGTTGTTATCGGTCTGCAAAGGAGACTAGGAAGAGCAGGCCTAGATTTCCCGGGGATGTAGCCAACGTAGTGACTGCCGATGTGCTCATGTAGTTTGTACGTGATCGTAGCGTAAATCTATCATAAATCCGTCATATAGTATAGTTGTACGGAGAGCGGTCAAGGAATGTGTATCGGGCGAACACGAGCCCCGGATATTTCGGTGCTAAACGGAGTTTCCGTGGACCTTGCATTCCCACCACTCAGCGGATCCCATCGACTAACTGGAGTCGAAGAACAGGGAAAGAGGCTGTAGACTCTTCCGCCAACACTTTTAACCGTATCTACTACCGGCTCGTAAGCACCACCGTCCCCGCAGAGATGTCATCAAGCTCATGCGGATTTGCGACGGTTCCCAAGACCGTCAAACACAGCAACTCCCCTAAGCTCGAGCTCTACCTTTCCTTTGAACGAAGTAGTCGAAGTAATAGGACTGGAAGCCCTCGAGAATAGGGATCCTAGGATCCGATGGAGACCAAGCCTCTCCTTCTCAAACTGCCCATCGAGATTTTCCTCAAAATTATCGAATATGTGCTCGATAATACATCCTCGTACAATCATACAACTTATTACTCAGCTCTGCTCTCCCTTCGTCGGGTTAGCAAGAGGTGGGCGGAGGTTATAGATAACACTTCAAAACTCTGGACCAAAGTACCCCTGGATTCTCGGGAGGAGCTTGTAGAGATGGCTCTCAAAAAATCAAGGAGTCGGCCACTGGATATTGCAGGGAGACGAGGGACTTCTTCTATTGCTGCGAGAGTAGAAGCAGAAGCCCACAGGTGGCGAACCCTCGAGCTCGACAGTCCCGGAAGCTTCGGTACCTTTATCAATCTACTGTCTCGGCCAGCGCCTCTCCTGAAAATATTGGACGTTACATCCTGGCCATCTACGGACTCCACGATACCTCTGTTCAACTATGCAATACCAAACATACGAGTGATCAAGATCCGCGGTTGTCAGCTTCCTTGGGGTTCACTTAATATCTCAAATCTCCAAGAGCTCCGCCTGCATGGGCTCAAAGTCCCAAGCACCACTGAAATTCTCGACATTCTTCACAGATCACCCCATCTTACCCACCTTCATATATCCTTCAGTGGGATCGGTTTATCCCCTTTCTCATCGGCACTACGAGTCCAGCTTCCTCGCCTCCAGTCCCTCAATTTCGATGGGGTCGATCTAAAAGTCGTGAATCGACTGCTTTGTTCGATAGAGGAACCACATGAAACGAGCTATTACTTCCACGTGCGACTGGTCCACGACGACCTGGAGGAGCAATTGGCACATATTTCCGAGCGCCTCGGTTCCCTGAGGTTGACTCCTCAAACCGAGCTGTCCATCCTGTCGTTAAAGGCGAGGGACAGTAAGGACCCTGGGCCGCGGGACGGCTTCGGCCGCATTAATGCAGTGTTGCGATACTTCGCGCCGGGAAGATCAAACGAATACTTTGTCGTAGGGGTTGAGGCACCGCCGGAGAGGCACATCGATATCTTGAACCTCTTTGCAAGCCGACTCCCGGTTTCAAGCCAATCATGGACCCCGGAACTTCGACTCACCAACACGTTTCACGCCCCTCATATCGACAAAACGATCCACCTTCTAGGCACCGTATCTCAAGCACTTCCCAGCATTCGCACCATAACATTTATCGACACTACGAATCGCGTCCACAGGACAACCGACATACTTCAACAGCTTCTCCCTCCCGACTCGGGAACAACGCGTCTGTTTCCCCAATTAACGGAGCTTACCATCCAGGCAAATTTCCATAACCCATGGGCGCACTCTCTCACAGTCCTGGGAACCAGTTTGATCAAGTCCGAAGGGAGTAGTCATTTACCTCTAGATAGACTCCAATTGCGTGGAGGCTTGATCAGTCGAGTGTACATGGAACTCTTGCCAGCACTCGTGCCATGCCTACTGCTTGATGACGTAACGGTGCGGTAGCGCTCTGCTAGACAGGCTTTGGGCAATACACCTGTGGAATCTGGGGCTCTGCTGCTGATGGCCTCGGGAGCAAGGAAGAGCAGGCCTCGAATACCCGGGGATGTAGCCAATGTAGTGACTAACGATGTGCTCATGTGATTTGTACGTGATCGTGGTGTACATGTGTCGTAAATCCGTCATATAGTATAGTTGTACGAAGAACGGTCAAGGAATGTGCATCTTGGCCGATTGGGGCGAGCGCCGGATATCTCGGTGATAAACGGAGCTGACGTGGACCCTTGCATTCCCCACCACTCAGCGGATCCCATCGACTAACTGGAGTCGAAGAATAGGGAAAGAGGCTGTAGACTCTTCCGCCAACACTTTTAAACCGTATCTGCTACCGGCTCGTAAGTACCGCCGTCCCCGCAGAGATGTCATCAAGCTCATGCGGATCTGCGATGGTTCCCAAGACCGTTAAACATAGCAACGCCCCTAAGCTCGAGCTCTACCTCTTCCCTTTGAACGAAGTAGAAGAGGTCATGGGACTTGAAGTCCTCGAGAATAGGGATCCGATGGAGACCAAGCCTCTCCTTCTCAACCTGCCCATCGAGATTTTCCTCAAAATTATCGAATACGTGCTCGATAACTACGACTACAGTCATACTACCTACTACTCAGCTCTGCTCTCGCTTCGTCGGGTTAGCAAGAGGTGGGCGGAGGCTATGGACGACGCTTCAAAACTCTGGACCAAAGTACCCCTGGATTCTCGGGAGGAGCTTGTAGAGATGGCTCTCAAGAAATCAAGGGGTCGGCCACTGGATATTGCAGGGAGACGAGGGACTTCTTCTATTGCTGCGAGAGTAGAAGCAGAAGCCCACAGGTGGCGAATCCTCGAGCTCGACAGTCCTGGAAGCTTCGGTACCTTTATCAATCTACTCTCTCAACCAGCGCCTCTCCTGGAAATATTAAATGTTACATTCACGTCATATTTGGACCCCACGATACCTATTTTCAACTATGCAGTACCAAATATACGAGTGATCAAGATCTGCGGTTGTCAGCTTCCTTGGGGTTCCCCTCATATCTCAAATCTCCAAGAGCTCAGCCTGCAGCAGCTCGAAGGCAGAGTCCCGAGCATCACTGAAATTCTCGACATTCTTCACAGATCACCCCATCTTACCCACCTTCATATATCATTCAGTATGATCAGTTTATCCCCTTTCTCATCGGCACTACGAGTCAAGCTTCCTCGCCTCAAGTCCCTCAATTTCGATGGGGTCGATCTAGAAGTCGTGAATCGACTACTTCGCTCGATAGAGCAACCACATGATATGAGCTATCACTTCCACGTGCAACTGGTTCACGAAGACCTGGAGGAGCAATTGGCACATATTTCCGAGCGCCTCGGTTCCCTGAGGTTGATGCCTCAAGCCGAGCCGTCCATCCTGTCGTTAAAGGCGAAGAACAGGAAGGACCCCAGGCCGCCGGACATCTTCAGCCGCCTGAATGCAGTGTTGCGATACTTCGCGCCGGGAAGATCAAACGATTACTTTGTCGTAGGGGTTGAGGCACCACCGGAGAGGCATATCGATATTTTGAACCTCTTTGCAAGCCGACTCCGGTTTTCAAGCCAATCATGGTCCCCAGAACTTCGACTCATCAACACGTTTCACTCCCCTGACATCGACAAAACGATCCACTTTCTAGGCACCCTATCTCAAGCACTTCCCAGCGTCCGCATCATAACATTTATCGACACTACGAATCGCGTCCACTGCCAGAGGACGACCGACATACTCCAACAGCTTTTCCCTCACGACGTGGGAACATCGCGTCTGTTCCCCGTTTGGCAGAGCTCACCATCCAAGCACAGTTACATGACCCGTGGGCGAACTCATTTGCTGCCATGGGGATCGACCAGGACAAGTCTGGAAGGATTGGTAATTTCCCTCTCGATACGCTTCGATTCCGAGGAGGCGCCATCCGCCGCGAGTCCCTGGAACTCTTGCAAGGAGTGGTGCCGAGCCTACTGCTCGACAACGTCAAGGTGGAGTAGAGCACTTGTCAGGCCGGTCCAGACACGACACCTTTGGACATCGGTCCCCATGCAGGGTGTCAACAAGCAAGGAAGAGCAGCCTTAGATTGCCTAGTATATACATACAACGTCCTGATACCCTCGTGTAGTTTACCCTCGATAGTATCAGCGCACCTTCGCCCAAGATGCAATACGGTTGTTCTGTAAACAGCAAATGGATGTGTATTTTACCCTATCTATGGCATCCTTGGAGTCTGGCATGCAGTTGCGGCACACGATCGTCGCAGAGTTGTCACGATTTGTCACCTTTCAGCGTATGGGGTATCTCATAAAATACTATCAGGAAAAGTACAAGACCGAACTAGTGGAGCTGGGGCCAAGAGAAACAAATGTTTGAAACAGAAAGCCCAAAGTTGGCAGCTCGAAGTAAATATGTTGCTTGAGGCAGCATGGTCCAATTGGGTGACGGACGTCATCTTCCACGCCCGTAGCAATATTCGTATGAGGCAAGACTCTATCAGCAGTCGCAATCCTCGCTCCAGCGCTAGCACCCAGAGCGACCCCGCCTCCAACCACGTCGGCGCCAGCGCCAGCGCCCCTTCCAGCGCCCCTTCCAGCGCCCCTTCCAGCGCCCCCTCCAGCGCCCGCCCCAGCGCCCGTGCCCGCTCTAGCCGTTCCAGTCGCCAGTCGCTCCAGTCGCTCCAGCTGCTCCACCCGCGCCATTGACAGTACTGTCAATGGCGCGGGTATCGTTGCTCTTCTATGCCTATGTATTGTCTCGCCGGTCAATTGTTTTACACGTCGATAAGAGAAGAGTTGAGTGGGAGAGGGAAATGTTTAATACATCCTGTGACGCTCCGACAGCAACGCTGACACGTGGTTCCCTTTATCCGTTGACCTTTTGCCAATGTTTACCTGGCACCCAAGAGGCCGAGTCCCGCGCCATGACGAGCTATCCATACCAGTTTGTAGCCATCTACCTCGAGATAGACTGACTCCAATCACGAGGAGGCTTAATTAGTCGAGCGTACATGGAACTCTCGCGAGCGGTTGTGCCATGCCTCCTGCTTGATGACGTCACGGTGCATTAGCGCTCTACTAGACATGTTTTAGGCAATACACCTGGGCTGCGCCGCTGATGGGCTCTTGAGCAAAGAAGAGCAGGCCTAGATTACCCCGGGATGTAGCCAATGTTGTGACTGCTAATGTACTCATGTAGTTTGTACAGGATCTTACTGTACATCTATCATAGGTCCGTCATATAGCATAGTTGTACGAAGAGCGGTCGAGGAATGTGCATCTTAGCCTATCGGGGCGAACATGCGCGCCGGGTATTTCGGTGCTAAACGGAGTTGACGTGGACCCTTGCATTCCCCACCACCGAGCGTATCTCATCAACTACCTGGAGTCGAAGAATAGGGAAAGGGGCTGTAGACTCTTCCGCCAACACTTTTTAACCGTATCTGCTACTGGCTCGTAAGTACCACCGTCCCCGCAGAGATGTCATCAAGCTCATACGGATCTGCGATGGTTCCCAAGACCGTCAAACACTGCAGCAACGCCCCTAAACTCGAGCTCTACCTCTTCCCTTTGAACGAAGTAGAAGAAGTCATGAGACCGGAAGCCCTCGAGAATAGGGATCCGATGGAGACCAAGCCTCTCCTTCTCAAACTGCCCATCGAGATTTTCCTCAAAATTATCGAATATGTGCTCGATAGATACGAGTACAGTCATACTACCTACTACTCGGCTCTGCTCTCCCTTCGTCGGATTAGCAAGAGGTGGGCGGAGGTTATGGACGACGCTTCAAAACTTTGGACTAGAGTATCCCTGGATTCTCCGGAGGAGCTTGTAGAGATGGCTCTCAAGAAATCAAGGGGTCGGCCACTGGATATTTCAGGAAGGCGAGGAACTTCTTCTATTGCTGCGAGAGTAGAAGCAGAAGCCCACAGGTGGCGAACCCTCGAGCTCGACAGTCCCGGAAGCTATGGTACCTTTATCAATCTACTCTCTCAACCAGCACCTCTCCTGGAAATATTAAACGTTACATCCTCGTCATATTTGGACCCCACGATACCTATTTTCAACTATGCAGTACCAAATATACGAGTGATCAAGATCTGCGGTTGTCAGCTTCCTTGGGGTTCCCCTCATATCTCAAATCTCCAAGAGCTCAGCCTGCAGCAGCTCGAAGGCAGAGCCCCGAGCATCACTGAAATTCTCGACATTCTTCACAGATCACCCCATCTTACCCACCTTCATATATCATTCAGTATGATCAGTTTATCCCCTTTCTCATCAGCACTACGAGTCAAGCTTCCTCACCTCCAGTCCCTCGTTCTCGAATATCTCGCTCCAGAAGTCCTGAATCGGCTAGTTCGTTCGATAGAGGTACCGCATGATACGAGCTGTACCTTCCATGTGCCACTGGAGCACGACGACCCACTGGAGGAGCAATTGGCACATATTTCCGAGCGCCTAGGTTCCCTGGAGTTGATTCCTCAAACCGAACCGCCCATCCTGTCGTTAAAGGCGAATGACGGGAAGAACCGCGGGATGCTGGACCTCTTTGGCATAGAAGCAGAGTTGCGATACTTTGCGCCGGGAAGATCAAACGCGTACCTTGCCGTAGGGGTTGGGGCACCGCTGGAGAGGCACATCGATATCTTGAACTTCTTTGCAAGCCGACTCCAATTTTCAAGCCAATCATGGTCCCCAGAACTTCGACTCACCGACACGTTTCACGCCCCTCACATCGACAAAACGATCCACCTTCTAGGCACCCTATCTCAAGCACTTCCCAGCGTCCGCATTATAACATTTATCGACACTACGAATCGCGTCGACAGGACGACCGACATACTTCAACGGCTTTTCCCTCCCGACTTGGGAACAACGCGTTTGTTTCCCCATTTGGCAGAGCTCACCATTCAAGCGCGGTTACATGACCCGTGGGCGAACTCCTTCGCTGCCCTGGGGACCGACCAGGGCGAGTCTGGAGTGGTTGGCCATTTCCCTCTCGGTACGCTCCGATTCCGAGGAGGCGCCATCCGCCGTGAGTCCATTGAGCTCTTGCAAGGAGTGGTGCCGAGCCTACTGCTCGACGACGTCAAGGTGCAGTAGAGCACTTTGTCAGACCGGTCCAGACACGACACCTTTGGACATTGGCCCCCATGCATGGTGTCAACTAGCAAGGAAGAGCAGCCTTACCTCCCCCCCAAGTTGTTATCGGTCTGCAAAGGAGACTAGGAGAGCAGGCCTAGATTACCCGGGGATGTAGCCAACGTAGTGACTGCCGGTGTGCTCATGTGGTTTGTAGGTGATCGTAGTGCACATCTATCATAAATCCGTCCTATAGTATAGCTGTACGAAGAGCGGTCAAGGAATGTGTATCTTAGCCGATTGGGGCGAACACGAGCGCCGGATATTTCGGTGGTAAACGGAGCTGACGTGGACCCTTGCATTCTCCACCACTCACTCAGCGGATCCCATCGACTAACTGGAGTCGAAGAATAGGGAAAGAGGCTGTAGACTCTTCCGCCAACACTTTTAAACCGTATCTGCTACCGGCTCGTAAGTACCACCGTCCGCGCAGAGATGTCATCAAGCTCATGCAGTTCTGTGATGGTTCCCAAGACCGTTAAACATAGCAACGCCCCTAAGCTCGAGCTCTACCTCTTCCCTTTGAACGAAGTAGACGAAGTCGTGGGACTGGAAGCTCTCGATAATAGGGATCCGATGGAGACCAAGACTCTCCTTCTCAAACTGCCCATCGAGGTTTTCCTCCAAATTATCGAATATGTGCTCGATAATACTTCCTCGTACAATCATACTACCTATTACTCAGCTCTGCTCTCGCTCCGTCGGGTTAGCAAGAGGTGGGCGGAGGCTATGGACGACACTTCAAAACTCTGGACCAAAGTACCCCTGGATTCTCGGGAGGAGCTTGTAGAGATGGCTCTCAAGAAATCAAGGGGTCGGCCACTGGATATTGCAGGGATACGAGTGAATTCTTCTAATGCTGCGAGAGTAGAAGCAGAAGCTCACAGGTGGCGAACCCTCAAGCTCGACGGTCACGGAAGATTCGGTAACTCTATCACTCTACTCTCTCGGCCAGCGCCTCTCCTGGAAATATTGCACGTTACAGCCTGGCCATCTTCGGACTCCACGATACCTCTGTTCAACTATGCAGTACCAAACTTACGGGTGGTCAAGATCCACCGTTGTCAGCTTCCTTGGGGTTCACCTAATATCTCAAATCTCCAAGAGCTCCACCTGCATAGGCTCAAAGTCCCAAGCACCACTGAAATTCTCGACATTCTTCACAGATCACCCCATCTTACCCACCTTCATTTATCCTTCTGTGGGATCGGTTTATCTCCTTCCTCATCGACACCACGAGTCAAGCTTCCTCGCCTCCAGTCCCTCGATTTCGAGGAGGTCGATCTAAAAGTCGTGAATCGACTACTTCGCTCGATAGAGGCACCACATGATACGAGCTGTTACTTCCAGGTGGGACTGGGTCCCCGTGACCTGGAGGAGCAATTGGCACATATTTCCGAGCGCATCGGTTCCCTGGGGCTGTTTCATCAAACCGAGCCGTCCATCCTGTCGTTAAAGGCGAACGAGAAGGACCCCGGGCCGCGGGGCGACTTCGGCAGCGTGAATGCAGTGTTGCGATACTTCACGACGGAAAGAACATACGAGTACTTTACCATACTGGCTGATGCATACCCAGAGATGCATATCGATATTTTGAACCTTTTGGCAAGCCGACTCCGGCTTTCAAGCCAATCATGGACCCCGGCACTTCGACTCAAGAACATGTTTCACGCCCCTCACATCGACAAAACGATCACCCTCCTAGCCACCCTATCTCAAGCACTTCCCAGCCTCCGCACCCTAACATTTGTCGACACTACGGATTGCGTCGAGAGGACGACCGACATACTTCAACAGCTTTTCCCTCCCGACTCGGGAACAACGCGTCTGTTTCCCCATTTGACAGAGCTTACCATCCAAGCGGAGTCATATGACCCGTGGGTGAACTCCCTCGCTGCCCTGGGGACTGACCAGGACGAGTCTGGAAGGATTAGCCATTTCCCTCTCGATACGCTTCGATTCCGAGGAGGCGCCATCCGCCGCGAATCCATGGAACTCTTGCAAGGAGTGGTGCCGAGCCTACTGCTCGACAACGTCAAGGTGCAGTAGAGCACTTTGTCAGACCGGTCCAGGCACGACATCTTTGGACATTAGTCCCCATGCATGGTGTCAACGAGCAAGGAAGAGGAGCCTTAGATTGCCTCGTATATACATACACCAAATCCATTAACGTCTTGATACCCTCGCGTAGTTTACCCTCGATAGTAGCGTACCTTCGCCCAGGATACAATAAAATTAATCTGTGAGCGGGCAGATAGATGTGTCTTTTAGCCTATGTAAGGCATACTTGGAGTCTGGCATGCAATCGCGGCGCACGATCGTCGCGAAGTTGTCATGATTTGTCATCTTTCTGTGAACTTCTATCTTCTTTCCTTCCACATCCACAGACCTCCACTGCCAAAGGAAACAAGCCTGGCTACTGGATCCGAACCAATGGACGACTACGTAAAAAGCGTACTCCGCACCCTTTTATGCGATGTCGCTCTCAATCAACAATCATTCAACGATGTCCCCGGATCACAGCTGTAAGCCGCCCCTATCTTATTGCACAAAGCGATCAAATACATCATCGAGCTGATATAATGCGGAAAAATGTCCCAGTCTGCGTGAAACGCCCGAATCAACAGACCTCGAGCACGCCGTACTGTCCGTCCGGCGACTTCTAGACGACGCATATCTTACAACCGATGCAGAGAGCCGAGGTCGTCGGTCTGGCAAAGCTTCGCTGGCCGGCCTTCCAGTCGAGATTTTCTTGACAATAGTCAAAAACGTCTTGCTGGAAGCACACAGGCATCACGGCTCAGGATACTACGGGCAACTCACGGAGCTGTGCCTCGTCAGCAAAGGGTGGGCGGAGACCATTCACGGACTGCCCGGGTTATGGACACGAGTCGATCTGTACAGCTCCGAAGAGCTCCTCAAGGTGGTAATTTCAAGGTCAGAGGAATCACTTCTGGATATAAAAGGCTACGTAGAGTCCCTCTCCGTGGCGGAGATGATTGGGTCGGAGGCACATCGCTGGCGATCGCTGGATATCACTTCGGACGAGAACGATATTATGGATAGCCTTCTGTCAAGACCTGCACCACAGCTACAAGTGCTGGTCATCACCGCACCCATGGACTGGGTGCCTCAGGCCAATGTTCTCGGAGGAACCGCACCCAAACTTGAGGCAGTAATGCTTCGAGGCTGTCCACTTCCTTGGGAATCACCGATCCTTTCCGACTTAAAGAAACTCGCCTTATACAGGATCGAAGAAGGCGCCCCTGACATGAACGCACTTCTCGACATCCTCGCCGCTTCCCCACAACTTAGCAGCCTGCAGATTGGATTTACGCATATTCCTATCTCTCCCTTATCACGACGAGTCACTCTTCCCAATCTTCGCCTCCTCAAAGTGGAGTACCTCTATCCCGAAGTCATGACGCAGGTGCTCAGCTCTATTGAGGCACCCGTGTCAGCAGGATGCGTCTTCCGCACCCGACTGGAAGATGAGGAAGACACATCTCTGGAGGAACAGCTTGCAGCTGTATCACTGCGTGCCCAGGACCCGGGGTTTTACTCGAGGTAGGTCGGAATTTCGTGTATGGGAAACCTGGCGTTTTGCGTAAGGATCGCCCCGGGATACGTGTGGGGTCTGCACCCAGGGAAAAATTCAAGGGCGATGCAAAGATTCACCGGGTGTGCAATGTCGAGTTATTCACCCCAAAATCGTTAATTTTAATGCAAAACTTATACATTAAATTCATATTAGCTACTATTACATGAAATAAATGATGGAAGGAGGGTTATTTAGGTTGTTAGATGGTATGTGACCATCCTCAGCTTGGCGGATGAAATCTCCTCCCCCTCCCAAATCGCGATGCAGGAAGCAAAAGCAAAGGTAATAGCCGAGTCTGGAACCTAGGTAAAGGAAGGAGCGAGTGAGAATATGAAAATACTGTCGAGTTCAATGTGTAGCAAGCTTACCTCAATAAACTAGCGGGAGCTCTCGGGGGTATTGTGTCACATCAGCAGCAGTCTCCTGTATATAGAAAGAAGCAGCTCACTCAATCAATAGAATGGTTGGAGCCAGTGTGGAAAAAGTTCACTCACAGGTGGTCTTCTGTGCAGATTGAGCTGTCCAGAGCGGCCGATGTTGGTTGACGTTGAAATGGAAGAAGCGTGAGAAAGGTGGAGTTCGGGTTAACTTGACGCGGAACACTCACGGAAAGTGTGACATCCCACCACCAGAGGACTAATTATAACATAATACAGCAGAAATGAACTTGAGGACAATTAATTTAAGCCTATGTATTGTAAATTTAATTATGTGTACTATTATATTCCTGTTTCCTTAGTTTATTTATCACCCAGCTCCTAGCCCGGGGTGCCAACCCCGGACTCTTGAACTCACTTGTAGAGGCAAAGTTTAATCCAGGGTGCTGACCCGGGACTTTTTGGATTTGCTCGGCGAGGCAAAGTTTAATCCAGGGTCAAACCCTGGGAAATGGAGCAACCGGGTCGTACCCGGTACCTACCCCCGGGTCCTGGGCACACAGTGTATCAGAACGGCTGGTTGTACTAGCGCAGAGTGTTCGCGATAGCTCAAGCATCCTCACCCTGCAGATGGGGCCCGGGGAGTCGGGGGACTTGGGATGGACTGTTGAAGAAGAGTGGGACGCGGTGCTAACCTATGAGAACGAAGGTGGGCACCTCGGATCCCTGTCGATCACCGTCAGTTCGTCTCGAACGCGACATGTCGACGTGCTCAGCCACCTTGCGGGGAAGATTCAGCCATACACCAAGTCGTCACCTCCTAAGCTTCGCTTAGTAGACATGCATCGGACCCTCCCGGAGGACAGAACCCCCCACCTTCTTTGCGCTCTGCACCGTAGCTTTCCCAACGTTCAGGAAATCGCATTGATCGACACAACTTATCCAGCGATGATTGATGCTCTCCGGCACATCTTCCCTCAATCCGCATCAAATATCCCTCCTCTATTCTCTCGCCTCACCACACTCACGGTGAAAAGGCGTTCACATGGGGATTGGGCGGTCTGGCTGCAGGGTTATCGGAGACGAACCGGCAAGAAAGGGAGTGTGAATCCCCTGCCCCGTACGTTGACGATGCGGCTTGAAGGTGGCTCGATCGGTGCAAAGGCTTTGGGGGCGCTAAAACAACTCGTTCCTGGGACGCTGTCTCTCGACAACGTTCATGTTAACGAGAAAACTTAATAGAGCTAAGCTAGCTAGATATAGGGAGGCACTCGATGGCAACATGGAATGCCCTCAAACGGGCAATATAGTCCTATCTTCGATGTAGCCTTGGCCTCGTGAGGTTGAGGATCTGAGTATTCCTGCCTGCCTTTCGGTTATTGGCATAAACCTGTCTTATGTGTAGTAAAAATCTAGTAGAACCCCGTTTACTCGCGCCCGAGCGCTCGAGCACGCTTTGCATACGTCCACCGCCATTTAAATGCAATTCATCGAAAAGACATGCTATAAATACGTAGTATCGTTGACCATTCCACATCTGACTCGTATCCCTCGTCAACTTTCGGAGACTGGCTGAGCTAGCTGGGGCACCGCCACCACTTTTCTCCTCAACACCGTCTTCGAAGCCTCTCCTTCAACTTGAGCCTCGTTGTCGGAGATGTCACCGGAGGCAGCGTCGCCTGCCAAAAGTTTTTCATTATCCGTCGCTTCTGCCCCAGCTTCGTCCGCCTGGTCTTCATCTGAATGCTGATTACCGAGGAGCTCAGGGCGCCTAGGACGCGAGAGTGTGCGCCTTGTTAGAACCCGTTGTAGAACTGCAAGCTACGTCAGAACGGCTGGTTGTCATAGCGCATAGTGTACATGTTAGCTCAAGCACCCTCACGTTACGTATGGGGTTGGGATGGTTATCCCGAGGGAGAGTGTCAGCGTGGGGAAGAGTGGCACTTGGTGTTGACTTACCAAGGTGTGGTATTTTGGGCACCTCTCGATGTGGGAAGGCTCAACAGAGCTAAAGCAACAGGAGTTGGGGAGGCACTTAATGGTACTGTGCGATCCCCCAAACGCGCAAAGTAGTGCTGTCTTCAACGTGGTATAGACTTCACAATGCAGAGGGTCCGAGTGTGCCACCATCTATTGCGTCTTGTTGTCACCCCTCGCCATACATGTAGTAAAATTCGAATGGGGTGAATTCAATTTCGTGTCGCATTGCTCAAAGGCGCTTTGTGCGCGTACGCTGACGTTTAAACGCGAAGTGGGCAAGGAGGAGCAGCCGGTCTCAGGTCGCCTCGTTCAAGAGGGATATCTAACAAATCCAGAAGTGCCATGACGCCATCGTGGATTTTTATCCTCGATGGAAGCGTACATTCATCCCTAACGCAGTAAAGTTGGTCTAAGACTGGCAAAGGGGTGTGTAACCTAGTCTGTGGAGTATCCTTTGAGTCTTGCGTGTACAATGATGCAATACAATTGGTCTGTGAGCGGAAAATAGATCCGTATTTTAGCCTATGTACGGCATCCTTGGAGTCTGGCACAGTGCAATCGCGGTGCACGATCGTCACGAAGTTGTCACGATTTGTCACCTTTCCGAGTCTACAAACTTCTATCTTCTTTGCTTCCCTGCACATCCACAGACCCCCACGCTCAAAGGAAACAAGCCTGATCACTGGATCTGAACCAATGGACGACTACGTTAAAAGTGTACTCCGCACCCTTTTATGTGATATCGCTCTCAATCGACGATCATTCAATGATGTCCCCGGATCACAGCTGTAAGCCGCCCCAATCTTATTGAACAAAGCGGTCAAAGACATCACCGAGCTGATAGAATCGACAAAAATGCTGAAAATTCCATCAGTCTACGTGAAATGCCCGAATCAACGGACCTCAAGCATGCCGTACAGTCCATCCGGCGACTTCTGGACGACGCATATCTAACTATCGATGCAGAGAACCGAGGTCGTCGGTCCGGCAAAGCTTCTCTATCCAGCCTTCCAGTGGAGATTTTCTTGACAATAGTCAAAAAAGTCTTGTTGGAAGCAGATAGGTATCACGAGGCCGGATACTACGGGCAACTCACGGAGCTGTGCCTCGTCAGCAAAGGGTGGGCGGAGACCATTCACGGACTGCCCGGGTTATGGACACCAGTCGATCCGTACAGCTCCGAAGAGCTCCTCAAGGTGGTACTTTCAAGGTCAGGGGAATTACCTTTGGATATAAAAGGTTACGTAGGGTCCCTCTCCGTGGCGGAGATGATTCAGTCGGAGGCACATCGCTGGCGATCTCTGGATATCATTTCGGACGAGGGTTGTATTATGGATAGCCTTATGTCAAAACCTGCACCACGTCTACAAGAGCTGGCCATTGCTGCACGCAGGTACTGGGTGCCTCAGACCAACGTGTTCGGAGGAACCGCACCCAAACTGGAGGCAGTAATGCTTCAAGGCTGTCCACTTCCTTGGAAATCGCCGATCCTTTCCGACTTAAAGAAACTCGCCTTATACAGGATCGAAGAAGGCGCCCCTGACATGAACGCACTTCTCGACATCCTCGCCGCTTCCCCGCAACTTAGCAGCCTGCAGATTGGATTCACGCATATTCCTATCTCTCCCTTATCACGGCGAGTCAATCTTCCCAATCTTCGCCTCCTCAAAGTGGAGTACCTCTATCTCGAAGTCATGACGCAGGTGCTAAGCTCCATTGAAGCACCAATGTCAGCAAGATGCATCTTCCGCACCCGACTGGATGATGAGGAAGACACGTCTATGGAGGAACAACTCGCAACTATATCAGAACGGCTGGTTGTACTAGCGCAGAGTGTCCGCGATAGCTCTAGCATCCTCACCCTGCAGATGGGGGACGGGGAATCGGAGGACTTGGGATGGGATGTCGACTCTGTTGAAGAAGAGGCGGACGCGGTGCTAACCTATGAGGACGAAGGTGGGCACCTCGGACCCCTGTCGATCACCGTTAGTTCACCTCCAACGCGGCATGTCGACGTGCTCAGCCACCTTGCGGGAAAGATTCGACCATACACCAAGTCTTCACCTCCTAAGCTTCGCTTAGTAGACATGCATCGGACCCTCCCAGAGGACGAAACTGCCAACCTTCTTTGCGCTCTGCACCGTACCTTTCCCAACGTTCAGGAAATCGCGTTGATCGACATAACTTATCCAGCGATGATTGATGCTCTTCGGCGCATATTCCCTCAACCCGCATCAAATATCCCTCCTCTATTCTCTCGCCTCACCACACTCACGGTGAAAAGGCGTTCACATGGGGATTGGGCGGTCTGGCTGCAAGGTCATCGGAGACGAACTGGCAAGAAAGGAGGTGTGAGCCCCCTGCCCCGTACGTTGACAATGCGGCTTGAAGGTGGCTCGATCGGTGCAAAGGCTTTGGGGGCGCTGAAACAACTCGTTCCTGGGACGCTGTCTCTCGACAACGTCCATGTTAACGAGAAGGCTTAACAGAGCTGAGCTGGCTAGATGTAGGGAGGCACTCAATGGCAACATGGAATCCCCTCGAACGGCCAATATAGTCCTATCTTCGATGTAGCGTTGGTCTCGCGATGTTGTGTCTGAGTGTATCCCTGCCTGCCGATCGGTTATTGTCATAAACCTGTCTTATGTGTACCAAAACTCTAGTAGAGCTCCATTTACTCGCGCCCTTTGCATACGTCCACCGCCATTTAAACGAAATTCATTGAAAATATATGCTATAAATGCGTAGCATCGGTGACCATTTCCACATCTGACTCGTATCCCTCGTCAACTTTCGGAGATTGGCTGAGCTTAGCTAGGGCACCGCCACCACTTTCCTCCTCAACACCGTCTTGGAAGACTTCTCCTTCAACTTGAGCCTCGTTGTCGGAGATGTCATTGGAGGCAGCGTCGCCTGCCAAAGTTTTCATTACCCGTTGCTTCTGCCCCAGCTTCGTCCGCCTGGTCTTCATCTGAATGCCGATTATCGAGGAGCTCAGGGGCGTCCTAGGACGCGAGAGTGTGCGCCTTGTTAGAACCCGTTGTAGAGCTGCAAGCTACGTCAGAACGGCTGGTTAGCACCCTCACCTTACGTATGGGGTTGGGATGGTTATCCCGAGGGAGAGTGGCGCGGTGAAGAGTGGCGTGTGGTGTTGACTTATGAAGGTGTAGTATCTTGGGCGCCTCTCGATATGGGAAGGCTCAACAGAGCTAAAGCAGCAGGAGTTGGGGAAGCACTTAATGGTACTATGCGATCCTCCAAACGCGCAACGTAGTGCTGTCTTCAACGTAGTGTAGACTTCACAATGCAGTGGGTCCGAGTGTGCCACCATCTATTGTGTCTTAATGTTGTCACCCCTCGCCATACACGTAGTAAAATTCAAATGGGGTGAATTAAATTTCGTGTCGCATTGCCCAAAGGTGCTTTGTGCACGTACGCAGAGATTTAAACGCGAAGTGGGCAAGGAGGAGCAGCCGGCCTCAGGTCGCCTCGTTCAAGAGGGATAACAAATCCAGAGGTCCCGTGACGCCATCGTGGATTTTATCCTCGATGGTAGCATACATTAATCCCTAACACAGTAAAATTGCTCCGAGATTAGCAAAGGGGTGTGTAATTTAGTCTGTGGAGGATCTTGGCGTTTTGCGTGTACATGATTGCGGCAGACCCGTGTTCAAGTTGACACGATTTGTCGCGTTTCTGCGAACTTCTCTCCCGACTGCCTTCTTGCACCTCCACTCTCAAAGAGGAAATACCTGATCACTGGATCCAAACCAATGGACTACGTGAAACGCGTACTCCGCACACTGTTGTGCGGCCTCGTACTTGAGCAACGAACAATCAACGATGTCTGTGGATCGCAACTGTAAGCCACACCTAATTTCGAAGCACTATAGCGGTCAAAGACATCTTCGAGCTGACAGAACCGGCGACATTAATGCTGAAAATAATCCTAGGTCACTTGTGACACTCAAAACAGAAGACCCTGAGTACGCCGTACTGTCCGTCCAGCGACTTCTGGGCGATCCAAACCCGTCGATCGACCTGCAGAACCGAGGTCGTCGGTCCGGCAAAGCTTCTCTATCCAGCCTTCCAGTTGAGATTTTCTTGACAATCGTCAGATACGTCTTACAGGACGCAGATAGAGATCATAACGCAGGATACTACGGACAGGTCACGAAGCTATGCCTCGTCAGCAAGCGGTGGGCCGAGACCATTCACGGAGCCCCCGAGTTATGGACAAATGTCAACCTTCCCGGCTCCCAAGAGCTCCTAGAGAATGTCATAGCAAGATCAGGAGGACTGGATTTGGATATAAGAGGTTACGTGTTGTCTCTCTCCAAGGCGGAAATGATCGGGTCATGGGCACACCGTTGGCGATTGCTGGATATCATGCCATATGACGAGGATATCATGAACCGCCTTCTGGCGAATCCTGCACCACGCCTCAAAAAGCTGTTACTTGAAGGACTCGGGAGCTGGGTGCCTCCGGAGAGCGTGTTCGAAGGCACCGCGCCCAAACTCGAAGTGGTAAGGCTTGTAGGCTGCCGACTCCCTTGGACATCGCCGGTCCTATCGGACCTGAAGAAACTCGCCCTATGCAGGATTGAAGATCCCCCCGACATGAATGCACTTCTGGACATCCTGGCCACTTCCCAGCGACTTACCAGCCTGGAGATCGTACTCACGCAGATTCCTATATCTCCCTCCTCGCGGCGAATCGAGCTTCCCAATCTCCGCTTGTTCATACTGGATTACCTTCATCACGAAGTCATGACGCAGATTCTCAGATCTATTGCCACACCCCTGTCTGCAAAATGCGTCTTCCAAACCGCACTGGGGGACGAGGAAATCATACCTCTGGAGGACCAACTGGCAGTTGTGTCAGAACGGCTGGTTGCATTAGCGCAGAGTGTCCGCGATAGCTCTAGTACCCTCACCCTGCAGATGGGGCACGAAGAGTCCGACAGTTTGGGATTGTCTGTTGAGGAAGTGCACCAAGCGGTGCTAACCTACAACACTGGAGCTAGGCATCTTGGACCTCTGTCGATCACCGTCATTTCGCCCCGAAAACGACATATCGACGTGCTCAGCCACCTTGCGAGGAAGATTCGACCATACACCAAGTCTTCGCCTCCCAAGCTTCGCCTAGTAGACCTGAATCGAACTTCCCCAGAGGACAAAAACGCCAATCTTCTTTGCGCTCTGTACCGTACCTTTCCCAACGCTCGGCAAATCACATTGATCGACACAACTTATCCCGCAATGATCGATGCTCTTCAGCGCCTATTCCCTCAGCCCTCACCAAATAAATCTCCTCTATTTCCTTGCCTCACCATACTCACGGTGAAAAGACGTTCGCATGCGGATTGGGCGGTCTGGCTACTGGGCCATCGGAGACGAACTGACAAGAGAGGTGTGACCCCCCTGCCCAGCCAGTTGAGAATGCGGCTTGAAGATGGTTCGGTTGATGCAGAAGCTTTGCAGGCGCTGAAACAGCTTGTGCCTGGGGCGCTGTCTCTCGGCAACGTTCAGATTTACTGGACGGCTCTCTAAGAGAGCTAACCTAGCCGGATGTAGGTAGGCACCCGATGATACCATGCAATCTTCTCGAATGCTGATACAGTCTTTTCTCTGGCGTAGGGTAGGCCTCGCAGTACTGAGGCTCTGAGTGTACCACCATCTGCTGCTTTGTCATTGTCACACCTTTGTCTTATGTGCAATAAAATCCGAGTAGAGTGCTTTTACTTTCGCGTTTTCTCACCCGAGCACGCTTGTGTACGTAAACCGGCCTTTGAACGCGATTCATTTACAAGATATGCTATAACTGCGTAGCATCGGTAACCATTTCTACGTCTGACTCGTATCCCTCGTCAACTTTCGGAGACTGGCTGAGCTTAGCCGGGCCACCACTGCCTTCATCGAGGGCGTCTTCAGAGCCTTCTCCTTCGCCCTGAGCCTCGTCGTCGGAGACGTCATCGGATGCAGCGTCGCCTGCCAAAAGATTTTCATCATCCGACGCCTCTGCCCCAGCTTCGTCCATCGCCTGGTCTTCATCCGAATGCTGATCACCAAGGAGTTCGGCGTCTTCCGAGAACGCAGGAGTGTGCGCCTCGTTAGAACCCGGTGTAGAACGGGGCACTGATCCAGCCTTTTCAGAGTGGATGCGATCTTCAGGCGAGGCGGCAGAAGGTGACGAGACCGCAGAGGAAGGCCCACTTGCTCCAGGGGGTGAAGTTTCGATCTCTCCATCCGCTATACTGGACGCCGCGCGCATCTGAGGTGCTTCGTCGTCCGCGACGTTGCCGCCATCGGTTCCATCCGCTGCAGCCGATTCCATCGCAGCCAAATCCTCCGCCGTAATGACCTCTGTACCCAACGTGCTCCTCTTCCCTTTAGCAGACGCTTTCTTCGACCCCTTCTTTGGCTCCTGCTGTTTCTTCTTCGCAGACTTGGCCTCTTCCGCAGCACGGTTTTCCTCCCGCGCGTTCTGCGTGGCAGCCCGTGTCCTCTGAGCCTCTACTTCGTCAAGCTCGTCTTGCGCAAACTCTTCGTTCATGAACTCGGCATACCTCTCGCAGAGCGGGCGCCAACTCGGAGCTGGACTTTCAGAGGAAGGTTTATTGGGGAAGAGCAAGTGGTCGATATCTGGCGGAGGTGGAAAGTCGAAATTGGGGCCGGCGTTGATGGAAAGACGACCATCGTTGAAGACTGATAGGAATGGGTAATAGCCTAACGACCCGTCATCGAAGAAGTTTTCGCGCTCGCGGAGGTGGATTGGAAGGTTTCGGCGACTCCGAATGTCTTTCTTTGCGAGAGGCTTGAGTTGAAGGTAGTCATATAAGTCGGTGAAGGCTGGACCTTGGCACTCGCCGTTGCGGAAGAACGCTATGCACGAATCTGGTCCGAGAGTTGGAAGCGACCGTAATGCGGGAGCTTCCACCATCGGAAGAGGTCTGGATTTTCGACGCCGACTCGCAGCGGTCCCCTGACCACCTTGAGAATCCTTGACGGTCGCGTCTTTTTTACTTGGCGCTGTTGTAGGTTTCTTGAGATCCATCAGCTCGGTCATCTCCTTGACCTGCGCATAGTCCATGGACTCGAAGTACAGTTGATTCTTGTAGTTGATCGCAATCCGCTTGCGCTGGACGCGAGCGGGGTCTGTTGGATCGTCTTCCTTGGGTTTGCGTCTGGGAGGAAGAGAGATGTAGAGCCCGATAACGTCGCCTGATCCGTATGGTTTCCCGTATGATTTTGGTCTCGAAAGTGTGACTTTATCCCCGCTCTTGTCACGGTATGCGTACGAGTAACCGTCCATCCCAGCTGGCCCGTTCAGCGGCGCTTCCCGTCGACCCCAGCCTACTCGGATATGCGCTCCATCTTTATTCCCTTCTGCTCCATCTCCTCCTCCCTTCTCGACCTTGATCTCCAAGTACCACTTCCCCTCCTTGACCGGGACGTTTAATCGAGCGCTTCTGAACCCCTTCTCTCCCAACAGCCCCAACCCATCAGCCGTGACGCGCACGTACGGAGAACGATCCTCCCAGGATACACGTACGTATCCAGCTGGCTGACTCTCCATCGTCCGCTGCGACAGGATGCATCCTGGAGGCGAAGGCCCCGCGGGGGTGTAGCGGAAACCCTGTCTGTTCATCGGCGTATCCGCAGTAGTGAAATACGGCAGGCCATCAGGAGAAGGGGTGAAAGTTGGAGGACGAGGTGTAGGTGCGATGATGGCTGTACCAGGAGGTGTGCTGCCCGGAGCTGGGGTGCTAGACTTGGAGGGCTCCTTGGTCACCTCTTCGCTGAGTTTCCGCTTCTTCGCGACATGGCTTGGAGAAGACCTCGCTTCAGGGTGTAAGAGATCCTGTTCGACGCTCTCTTCGCGTTTGATAGTGACTTCCTCTGAAGCTCGTTTCAGAGGGACTGAAGTTTCTGGCGTGATGGCCTCTAGTTCCATCGTGGACTGTAGAGTAGAAATCCCAACTTTGGATCTCACGGCACGGGCGGGGTTCCCGCAAACCACCACCGCGACTTGTCCTACAGAACACCTTTATTACGACTCGGCTTTGTAACTGCCAGTTGCCCCTCCACCACCTTCTTTCGTAGAGTATCGGTGTTACAGGTAACGCTACGAGCTATGTCTGCAAACCTCAAAAGACTCAGCAAGGTGAGTCTCTGGGACAAGTGCATGGTCCGCCCGCACCGTTTCCTGAACGCGTTTCACCCTTTGTAGGAGCTCAAGGACCTCAACTCAAAGCCCATTCCTGGCGTAGAGGTCTCTCCAAAGGACGACAACATCTTGGTTTGGCACGGACACATCGAAGGTCCCGTGAGTCATTCTCGGTGGTTCGGGTGCGCGACGCCATTCTGACTACCTAGGTCTTCTTCAGGCCACCAGCCCTTACAAAGGCGGGAAGTTCCATTTTACGATTACGTTCCCGAACGACTATCCATTCAAGCCTCCGGAGATCGCCTTCATTACGAAGATCTACCACCCCGGTTTCAACGAGGAGGGTCACATCTGCTTGCCGTTGCTCAAGGATGAATGGAAGCCCGCAACAAGCATGCACACAGGTGAGGCTTTAATGCTATACGAATAATAATTTCAACTTTGTTTTCCGCACGAAGCTGATTTATATCATGTGACAAAGTCCTATCCAAGGTTCAGGACAAGCTAGGGAAGCCTAGCCCCGATGATCCATTTGACACCGATATTGCCGCTGTAAATCAACTTCCTCGATTATCTCAGGGATCTTAATATCTGACTCTCCGCGAATGTAGGTCTTGAAGAACGACGAACCGAAGTTTACCTCCACTGCGAAGGAGTGGACAAAGAAGTGCGTTGTGACTCTTGGCCGTCTGCATGATCGCCTTATTAAACACCTCTACCATTCTTTCATCCGTCTAGATACGCGTCATAGAGGAACGGGGACGGCCACAAGCCCATTCAAATGCTTCTCAGAGTCTTGCCCTCATCGCTGGTTCGGCGCACCACATCCGCGGACCAAGGGCTGTCCGATTTGTCAAATGTATTACTACACAGTGAATTGCCCTTTATTAAAAGTGAAAGTAATCCAGCATAGCTGTAATTTTGAATACCGCTCATTCGCCACTGGGTCAACCACGCGCCGTTCCTGAGTTCATTCCTGAAAATGGTTCAAGCGTGACTAATAATACTCGTAATCCTCACTGCGCTGAATACGCTGCTATTGAAGATGTCGGAGATACGTGATATCGAGGATGTCACAGTCAGATGTTCACGCTTAAGAATCAAAGTGGGTACATACATATCTGGTTGTAAGCGGGGGGGAGCATGCCGTCTTGAACTTGCACCGTCAGCACCTGGCGCACGTGTCTTCCTCACCGCGAGCTCAACCCGACTGTTTGGTATGAATTCATGCAAATCGAGGCGATATTTGACGCCATTCACGCTAAGATGTTTATAGTGGTGGGCAGAAGGCTTTATAGCTTCCCATTGTAATTAACACCGGCTGATCAATTATCCTGACATCCCGAGCATCAGGTCAAGAACAGCCAATCAAAACCTGTGTTACGACCGGTGAAACGGAGTATTAGGATCAACCCCGGCGGTAGAAGTGGTAAGGAACGCCAAGCGAACGCGCACCGATAACATGAGCGTCAAAAAAGACGCGTGGCAGCTATTTCTGTCTTCTGCCCGCTGCCTACTCTTTCACCGGTAATAAGGTACAGCCACAACAGTTCGCCGAGTCGCCGAGAGCGCTACGAACACCAAACGCCGATCGGTGTGATCACGGCCCTCGCTGTCTTGTCGTGCTAGCACAAAATCGCCTATGGACCGCCAGCGCTCAGGCACCTCCAAGGTTCAGATCGATACCCCGGTGTCCCTCGGAGGATCACAGGCCAGGCCGGGTTTCGCTGTCAAGAGACAAGGCTTGAACGGGCCCGGGGACTGGGTACGAGGGCGACATTAGGCCGCACCCGTGCATGCTCGCCGACAGATGGACTCGGGGATTACAGCAAGTCTTGCACAGTAAGCACCTTTGTACACATTCAAAGCATTTGATGATGGGAGGAGTGCGATGGCCACGGACTTGGGGGGGGAATGAGGCAGGAGGATCCGAGCCGTGGGAGTGGTAAGGCAGCACGGGAATCGGACGCGTGACACACTGCCCCTGCCGTCTTTGCTGTTTTGGGAGACATGAGCGATCCATATCCCCGTTCACCGCAATCCTCATGTGAGCGTTCATCATATTCCCGAGTCCTCTATAAAGGGCGGAAGAAGGTCGAGAAGTCTCGAGTTTCAACGTAAACCATCGGATCCCCCTCGAAGCCAGGACTCGCAGCCACCCGCCAACGGCATCCTTCGCTTCCCTGTTCAGCCTTAAAACAAACTCGACCAGAGTATGTATTCCCCCCTTTTACCATCGGCCGACTGTCATCGGCGTCCTCTCTTTACCTTGTGCTCACTCTTGTTCTCAAAAACTTTGGTTCTTCAGCTGGGCTACATATAAGGTCTATTCTTAGCGTATCATATCAGTGCAACTCGACCCGTCTTCGAATCAGTCCCCGATGTCAGCCGACCCAAGGTCCAGCATTCCTTCAAGCTCCACCACCTCTCTTTCACTACCCAGGACTCTTCGTTCCAACCAGTACAACCTCAACTCTCCTCGAGTCCCATTCCGAGACTCTGCCGAGTGGGCAAGCCAACCACCAAAAGCTGGGCCAACACCGTCCACCACCATGGCGTCGTCGACCTCAGGACAGGCTCGGCAACAAGATACCACGTCATCCCCCGAGTCAAAGCAACGCTTTCGCGTCCCCTCGTCATCCAACGCCATCAACACCATAAGGTCAACCTTGGTGGCCCTCTCTGACGCCACGGCTCCCGCGGTACGTAAACCCCGATGATCATCTCGCCCTTGGCTCAGGGGTCTGATGGGCGTCTATCTGACCAACGTCTCTCATTTCTAGCCTCGCAGCAAGTCCAAGCCAAGATCAAAGGATCCCGAGGACGAAGACATGTTGTCCTCTGCATATGGTTTCGTGGAACCTCCAACGCTATTGTACGACACCTATAGCAGCGCCCCACCAAGTTACGACGAAGCTTGTTTTGCTTCCAGCGGGTCCAACCACCTGCAACGTCAGGTGAGCAGGACATCTCATGATGCAAATGACCGCACAAAGCACGTTTGAGCTCATCATTTCGGCCGTAACCCCTCCCTCGGCTCCCCATTTCACCCTAGGACAACTCCAGTACTGCGGACACCATCAGATCGATAGCTCGGAAAGTTCGTAAGGAGTTGGTGAACGGTGGTCGATGATCACCCGACCTCAAGCCTCGGCGTGGGCTGCGTACCTTCTCTTTTCCCCTTCACCTCACACCATTTTCCATGCATGCCCTCTCGCTACTATACCCTCCATACCTCCTCAGTTCACGCTCCTCATACATCTTTTGCATCAATGTTATTATTCCCTTCTCCATTCGTTCGTTCGGAATCTCATCTACTTCGGGCGTAATGTGCAGCGAGCGTCCAGCTCGCCACATGCGTTGTCGGCTTTCTATGCTACTTCATTAGCTTTTACCTGCCGTTGTTCATCGAGTATTCAATGTACTTCGTGTAACCAACGGACGGGTATGCAATTAGAATACCGCTGGACCGCTACCTGCCCGTCGCTGAGCGATGATGAACTTGGCCAAAACAAAGAACCCACCCAACCCTAGCCGTCGGACTGACAATACCTACTCAAACCTAGCGGAATGATTCAACAAACGTTCGTTCTATGTGCACCGGCGTACTGCCAAGGAGACGTGCCAAGGTTGCATTCTTTTCTGCTTTCGGCAACAATGAAGAGAGCTAGTGTTAGTGGCACCGCGGACCCCAATCAGACACGGAGCGTCTACGAATCGCCGTTGTCGGCGCCCGTACGCTGACTCGTGCACGCCTCCAGCAGCGAATAGAACAGAGACGGTGAGGGCTTTCTGCCCGAACTTTCTCCCATTGTTAATGTCGCATTTTTTCTTCAAGTTCTACCCCTCCCCGTCCCCGCACTAGTTTCGGGCAGGGGAACTGCTGGCGGCCATGACTTATCGTTCATTCTCCGCAACCCTGCCATGCGTGTTGCTGGGATCGTTCGAAGAAGGCCCCGGCGATACGTTCTGGAAAGCAAGAGGAGGACGCCCGTCTGGCCCCAATGTTGCAATTTGTGTGTATGTCGGTCATCGGAATGTGCCTGAGACAAGGAGGGACATCCTACGCGCCTGGGACACGAGCTGGTCGCAACTTCTTGACTACCGCGAGCCGCGAGCTGCGTGGCAAAAGACCTAGGGCATGTACGCAGGTCGCCATTCCAACATGACGCCTTTCTTCGACTCTTGAGTATTTGAAACCCTCTGATATTACCCCCAAAATACCCCCGTACAAAAGCATAAAGTACACAAAAGAGTTACCTACTTCCTAGCAGCTTTGCTGCGAGATGGCGCTGGCCTGCGAACGGCTCGAGCAAAAGCGTCCGTAGCGGGTTCCACCTTTCCTTTGCCCTTCTTCACCACCGGCGCTTTCACTTTAACCGGAGCTGGTTCGGGCTCCATTTCGTCGTCTTCGTCATCGTCGTCCTGCGGAAGCGGAGCCACTCGAATGGGAGGGAAGCTATCCGTTGTTTCGGGGAAGTCGATCTCATCGTCAGACAAGTCTCGATTTACGGCTGGCGGATCGAGTTCAGTAATTTCGTCTTGTGAAGGTTCAGCCGAGTCTGGGACAATTGATCCATGGGAGGTATCATCGACCAGTTCATCCACTTCTTCATCTGGTTCGGCCACGTCTCCAGCCTCTGAGTCGGCCGCGAGTTCGTCTTTGTATTCGTCTTCATCTTCATTAGGGCGAATATATTGCCCGTTCACGGCACCATTGACTCCTGCTTCTATAACCTGCGTGATGCTACGCTTCGCTGCCGTCTTGGACTCTCGTTCTGGACGAGGACTTGCATCCGCACTGTCAAAAAACGGTAAACTTCACATTAGCCCCTCCCAAAGCCGAGGGCCCCAATATGAAGCAGCACATACCTTGAATACATGCGGACATCCTCTTCGGAATCAGTTTCCTCCTGTTTCTTATCCTTAGGCGTTCTCTTCTTTCGTCTCTTCTTAGGTCTTGCATCCTCACTGTCGGAAGCAAAGGTGCTCTTCCCCTTCGGAGGTCCAGGGCGCTTCCTTGCCGGTCCAAACACCTCTTCACGGTGTTCTGCGGCTTCCTCTTCCGTACGCTGTAATTCAGGGTGCGCGGATAGATGGCGCTCGATGGCAATGTCCAGGCGCTCCTTTTCACGAACATAGTGGTGTTGCCAACTCGATTCGGAGTGACTTTCTGCCCAAGGGTATCGGTCCAACTAAAGGAGGTCAATTAGCAAGGATAGCAAATTTGAGGTGTGCTGAATGGGACTCACGTTGGCGCGGAGATGTTGATAGGCCCTAAACTGTGCTCTAAGTGCCACAGAGAACCGGGTTAGTGGAGGGAACTCCGACCAGTTGCGGCTAGGAAAAAGTTCTAACCTTCCTGGATCCGACTCCGCCGGATAAAATTCGGCAAGAAACTTGACTAGTTCGCGCTCTTCAGCGTCATTGAAATTGTAGCGTCTGTCGAAAAGCATGGTTAGCTCTGAGATTGGGCCCTTCGGTAGACGAGGAACGTACGGGACGTGACGAGGGGGAGGTTTAGTCTGTAATACTTCAACTTCTTCAGGAGATAGTCCCTCTGTGAACGTGAATGACCCCTTCTTGGCGGCAGACTTGACCCATGCAACGGATTCGACGTGAATATTGGAATGTGCATACTGCTTTCGCAATGCTGCCACTTCATCGTCTGAGGTGATGATAACGTCCGCCTTGCTCTTGCTGGCACCTGAGTTTCCGCCGTATTTCTAAACGAGCAGACCAGGGTTAGGCTTTACCCTCCCGCAAGAAATAAACTACCCACGGTGATCAGTAACTTGAAATTATCGAGCTCCTCCTTTGACATGGCATTTTGCAAGGTCGAGTGGATATGCATCTTCAAAGCCACCATGCCCTGCTCGAATACGGGCTTGACATTCTTGAGGTCGTCGGGTTTGAGCAGTTGCGCCTTGAAAATGGATGCCCGGAGGAAGGTGTACGGCACAACCCTCCATCGTAACTCTTGCTTGTCTCCCTCGACAAATTTCGCTCCCGTAGGAGTACGGGGGTCTACGACTATGAATCCACCTCGCTTGGGAGGGGAAGAAACGACGCGAGACCCTCCTCGAGCCTAGGTTGGTGCGAAAGACGTCAGCTCAGGAGCGAGGGACGACAGCCACGATCCTATCATAGACCCACTGTAATGGCATTCTCGAAGTTGTTAAGCAACTCGGGTTGGAGGTCTGGTTGCAGGAAGAAGTGGACGGGCTCTCCATCTGGATGGACAAACACTTGCTTCTGGGCGGTTGGTGGAGGGGCAGATTTGGGCGAGTTCGATGGGCCAGCACCAGGAGTTTCGCGTAAGTCAGGTAAAGATCTGTTGTTGGTGCTGAAGACCATCGCTGGTGTAGGGGGCGAAGAATGGCGGGATGGGAAAGAATTCGTTCACAGTCCAGATTGGTAGCCAAACAAGAACCCACCCGGGACCGTGCAAAGTCAAAACAATGGTCGATCTTTCCCTCCCACCACCCGTGATTTCCGCTAGCAACGAGCCTCGCAACCCGGCGGCCCGCTTGGCAATGGGGCTGCATATTTTTGAACTTAGAAGCGTACAAGGGAAGGTTCCTTTTCTGCGGGATCTCCCGAATTTGAGCCCTGGAAGCCAAGTCCTCGAAAGCTCGGTGGCATTGCGGGTTTGGTAGGTCTTCCTATTCGTTTGGAATTCCCAAGAACAGAAACGATGCCCATCCACGCCTAGGCAACGGTTTCGCATGCTGGTCACGTCCGTCTTCCTCGGAGAGTTGAGGGATCCTTATAAGAATGGTTTCTTAACTTCAAGTTGGGCTCTCGTGAAAGAGATTTCCAACTCCCCCCTCAAATGCGTTTCATCACGAAATCCCCTCTGTTCGCTGCTTTGTTTGCGGCCTCCGCTTATGGAAGTTTGCAAATAATTCCGGGAGCAACCTGGACGGCCACCAATACGGGGAAGCACGTCCAAGCCCACGGCGGGTCAGTCACAAAGGTCAACGGTCTCTACTATCTCAGTATGTTAATCCTATCTCACCTCGTCATATGAACGCTGCTAACAATGTTCGCGCCTTTTAGTCGGGGAGAACAAGGAAAATGGCTCAGCCTTCCAGGCTGTGAGCTGTTATAGCTCCCCCGACCTTGTCCAATGGACTTTTGTGAACAACCTCCTTACTCTCCAAGCCAGCGGAGACCTCGGTCCCAATCGTGTCATAGAACGACCCAAGGTTATTTGGAACGCCGCATCAAACCAGTGGGTTATGTGGATGCACGTCGATAGTTCAAATTACGGCGAGGCGAAAGTCGGCGTAGCGACGTCGTCGTCTATCTGCGGGTCGTACAACTATATCAGGAGCTTCCAGCCTCTAGGATTCCAGTCTCGAGACATGGGTCTGTTCAAGGACACGGATGGTACCGGATACCTTCTGACCGAAGATGTACGTGTCTCTCTTCTCGATCGGTACTTCACGTGGCAGCTCACACCGGTTGCATTTAGCGCCAAAATGGTCTGCGCATTGACAAGCTGACATCCGACTATCTCGACGTCGCCTCCGCAACTTACAATTTCGGAACGAGCGCCGACTTCGAAGCCCCCGCCATGGTCAAAGTTAACGGGGTTTACTTCATGTTCGCCTCGCACTTGACCGGCTGGGATACGAACGACAATATTTACACCACTGCGACCAATCTGGCTGGTCCGTGGTCAAGCTGGAAGGTTGGAGCTAACCTCCTAAAGATGACGACATTCGAGTGACCTGATGCTCTTTGCCACAGACCTTTGCACCTTCAGGAACGCGCACCTACGACTCTCAAACGACATTCATCCTCCAAGTCGGAAACAGCTTTGTGTATATGGGAGGTGAGATTCTCCTAGCGCAACCTCTAGAATATACATGCGCTCAACTCCATGCCCACCAGATCGCTGGTTCTCGTCAAACTTGATGCGAAGCTCATACATCTGGCTCCCGTTGACCATCAGCGGAACCACAGCATCTATGAACACTAACTACGTCAACTGGGTCATCGATCCCAACACCGGCACATGGAGCGGCGGACCCTCCGAAAACTCGTACGAAGGCGAGAGCGCCACTTTGAGCAACGGAGCCAAAGCAGTCAGCTGCAGCGGATGTTCGGGAACCCAAGCGGCAGGGTACCTTGGAGGAAGCTCAAACGGTATCATCAAGTTCGGCGCTGTCAGCAGCAACGCCAGTACGAAGACGACCATTCGGATCAAACACGAGGTAAACCAGGCCTCTTTGGGAATGAGTGGCTGCACAATATTGATGACTCACTTTGGTTCTTTCTGTTCTAGAACGGCGATACCACTCAGCGCTTTGCGGATATCACGGTCAACGGGCAAACTCAACGCATCGCCTTCCTGCCCACGACCGACGGAAACACTCCTGGATCGTCGACCTTGCACGTCAACCTAAACTCTGGAAGCTCAAACACTGTCCAGGTGGTTGGAGTGAGCGGTGGATGGGTGGCTGATATTGATCGTATAATGGTTCCAGTCTCATAAGTGTTGAGAACGGTTTTGAATGTACATACCCCCATACGTGTTAGAGGGATCTGCTATTCCGCGTTCCGTATATCTATCCTACGTGGGTGCCGGGCCTCCCACATCTTTCCATTCGCGGGATAGAGGAATGTCCATGATATATATTGTTCACTTGAGTATTGTCAACATAAGGGTGCAATTAGCGCCTGGCCGCGGCATAATGTGAAGGGATCAAGAAGGAAGTAAGTCCATGAGTAAGTCAAAACAGGCCGAAATGAGGATGACAGTGTTGAAAAGAAGAGAGAACTATTATGGATTGTGGGGTTGAATGTATCTACAGTGAGGAGGCGGTGCACAGGCAGACGCCACCTGCGGACAAAGCGCCGAAGGATCATGTTAGAGTATCGGGACTTCCTCTTTTCGTCTGGAGAATATTTTTGGAGCTTTCTTCTTCAACGTATTGCGTCTCTTAGGCGCGGATTTCTGAGACTATCGGGGAGATCTGGATGAGCACCACCGCTGATATGAACCACACAAAAACAGCCACCGACCTCGGTAGGGCTAGCGCTATCCGAGCTAGGCGATACGGACGTAGACACAGTCTTACCGTCAGAGGAAGGTGTAGCAGTACGAGGGTCATCGTCGAGTCGCACGAATATCCGTTTCTCCTCTTTCGGCGTCCCAATAGACTTGTACTTTGGCAATGGGTCTGGTCGAGACCACGGGGGTTCCAGCGGTAATCGACCATGAGAGTACACATCGGCGGACGAGTAGAACCCTCTATCAACCTCCGGAGACGGAATTCTTTGAGGCGGAGGAGTTTGGACGCTTGCACCGGTGGGCGGTGGTGGAGGCAGAGGTGGAACAGGGGGAACAGGAGGGGGTGGCGTCTTTTCGCGAGGAGGGGATCTCATACCATCTTGGCGGTCTTGGTGGAAGCTGTTTCGCTCCTTTAGAGAAACTTCTGATGATGACCTTGGTCGAAATTGTGGGCGCTCGACCTGCACGATCGGCATGTGTGAATGAAAGGCCGCCGGTCAGCGAAATTCGAAGTCTTGGTATTACGTCTAAACGAGCCATCAAGATACTGACCCTATTCTTGGAGACATAGACATACCCTTTGTTCCGCGACATTGAGTTGGGCGGGAGGTCTCGTGTAGTCGAAGCAGTCTTTTAGCTTGGTGATTTAGTCTGTGAAGAAAAGGCAGCGGCGATCAGTACTTGGCGTGCCTGCCGAACCGGATGGAGGAACATCGGCAGCCCGGTTGAACTCTAGGAAAAATAACAAAGCTCACCAAAAAAAAATCAGGGCGTACTTTTGGTGGTTGTAATCTCTTCTACTATCCTTCTCCAAAACCTGCCACAGTATTTGTAGACAGTGAACAAGTGTAGGGTTCGCGATCTAGGCGATGTGACCTGCTGGATGGTTCGCACTGCCTCGTTCCCTGCGGCTCCACCCGGACACGGCAATCGGGATGGCTTTGTTGCTAGTCGTGCCTGCTGCTTTCCGTTAGGCTTCTGAGAGTAGATGCTGAAGGTAGTATGAAGGGTGGTTGTGGTGGTGGTGGTTGAAGCAAGATCGTTGTTTGTCGAAGATTCGCCATTGTCCGGTTGCTCGAAGGGCCCTGTCTTGAGTTTAGCTAACGCATTCTGTCATGGCATTGCGCATTACGTAACGGCCGCCGTCTTTCCCAAAGCTGCAGCATGGCGCGGAGTCTAACTAATCAAGGGTGAACCGAAAGAATTTTATTGGTGTAGCTCTGGACGACGGCGGTGACCACACAGCAGTCCGCGGGCAAACGTGTATCCGACGTGTGCAAACAAGTCCGAACAAAGAATGTTCTGTTCCATTAAAGAGAGTGAGGTGAAGGGAGGTCCCATCTCTTTGTGCTAAGGTGGCTTGCAAGTTTGGAGTTAAGCGGCGTCGGAAATCGCTCAAATTATTATCGGTGATCTCGGGCCGGGGCTTATGTTGGGTGCCAAGTTCCCCGCTCAATCCTCATCCATATTATCGTGAACACCATTGGTACGAGCCGGAGCAGGCATATCCTCATCTCCTTCTCCATCTGCATCGGTACCATTTCCGAATATGTCTGCCTCGGCCTTCTCTTTGGCTGGAATGCGAGATAAGGGAACGAGGTCAATTGGATGGTCTGGCTGCGCCGCAGACAACTCACCTTCTTGTGCCTCCTTGCCTTTTGCCAGCCAGTCTGGATCGTGGACCATACCCAGTGTTTCGGCTCGCTCAGCTTCTTCCTCGGACGTAAATGGCACATGAGATATCTGGAAGATGTCAATCTTGTCCGCCAACGGAGCATCGTATTTCTTGGGGGCAACATCGTCAGTAATGCGGTTTTGCTCAAGAAGGTCAAACCAGGGTGGAGCTTACATTGACTCGTCTCTTCTTCAACGTGATCTTTCGGGAGATATTCATGTAGTAAGCACCCTTGATCTCATGCGTGGATACCCTTGCGCTATTGCTGTTTTCGTCCAAGTCATCCAAAACCAACAGGACTTCGTTTGGTATATCTTGTTCGACCCGAGAAGTTTCGTAATCTCGAACCCAATGGAAAGGAATCGTCTAACGAGGTTCAGTGGGCAGGTGTCAGCCATAATCGGATGGCGGTGAGTTCGGGAGTTCCGTACTGGTTTGTCTTCCATGTCGTTATCGCCTTCCCTTCGCAGAGCCTTGTATTCTTCAGCCTCGGCGTCTTCTTTAGGAAGGTAAAAGCTAAGGAAGTGTTCTCCGTCGCTCTCCTGAGGCCGAAGGATCGCGCAGTCCAATCGAGGATCTGATTGCTGTTGAATCCCAAGAAAAAACGTCAGCTCTGACATATTTAGTCCATTTATCTCAACACTCACATCTAATGGTCTCTCTCCCGGCCGCTCTGCAAAGCGGAACACGTCGTACATGTTTGCCCAGAGGTCGGAGTCGGGTAAGAATTCATAGGTTTCAACAGCGGTAACGTCCGGTTTGGTAGGATGTTTAAGCTTTGTAAGGTCAATGGTTTCTTGGTCTGCCGGGGGGAAAGTTCGCTCAATCGAGAGTATTTGGGCAGGAATAGATGTATCGACTGGAACGTCCATAGCTGGTTTCCTAGCAGGGTCGTGGTCAGGGGAGATTCAAAGTCCGTAGATGTGTAAGGAACTTACATATCATGGGTTGAAGGAGTGTGCCTAAACGATCCCGAGTCGATACGACTGAGATACTCAGTCTTTCGGAGCCATGAGACGTTTATTCCATTCGATGAACCAGGAGCCGGCCCTCCAGAAGCGCCCTCAAGCATGAACAAGTCTCTTGGGTCGATTGGAGGAGGATTCTCCACGTTCAAAGGATCTAAGCCAATATCTCCTCAGTTCCAAGGCGTGATGTAGAAGGAACAAGTTAACCAGACCTGCTGTCGTGCTTGACCCATCCCACAGGGAATCGAACTGGCTCAAATCCAGCGGCATGCCCATTTCTGCGTCTACTACCATCGGTAGTGGTGTCTCGTTTGACATGGATTGCGTGAATTCGGCGCGAGCGAAACGCTTGGGGTCAGTTGGAATGTTGAGTAGCTTCGGCGGGTAGGGTGGCGGGGGCAGTGGGTTAACATATCGTACACGAACGAGCAGGTCCAGCTGGGACTTGCTCGACATCTTGAAGGAGGATGAGTAGCGTAAGTGGACGCTGAAGATGGGGCAGCGCTTGCTTGCCGGCGGTCGTTGAGGACGAAATCGAATTTCTTGAGGTAAACCGCGCGAATTGCGTGCTGGACTGCCCCTGCCGATTTCTCCTTTCTCATCCTCTTCACTCTTCAAAATCCTTTCCACTTCGGTGTGACCTTTTCGCCTTTTTACGAACTGTTAACATGCACTCCTTAATACGAAGTACGATTAACCTATTCAAAAGAGTTCATTTTTTACCGAGTCTGACAGAGTTGCTTCGGGTTCAGGTCTTCTCAGCACGATTCTCCTGCTGGCACTTTCTCAGCAAGCAGCTTCTCAATCAGTAATCGTTTCAACATCATTCTCCCAAGCAATTACATTCACAGGGAATCGCGTTCTTGCGACCGTGTCCGTTCCGATTCCGATCACAGTGACCGTTGGCGGCGCATCGCCTGCAGCTACAGGTGGAGCATCAGCTTCGGGCAATGGGGGCACGGTTGTTACGGTTGGAGGATCCCAAGCCGTCTCAAATGGAGGAGTAGTCACTGTTGGAGCATCTCAAGCATCTGGAGCCGCCTCTGGAGCCGCCAGTGCTAGCTCAACGCCATCAACAACCTACCCAGCTGCTCCAGCCACGACAGTTGACCCGAACTCTGTTGCACCCTATCCGGGACAGACGAATGCTGCTGGCCAACAACTTGGTCCAGACGACAACTACCATGCGGCTGGGTTCAGAACCGTTGAATCGGGCATCGCATTGGTTGGCACACTAGCTGCGATCGTTGTTGGAGGAGCTCAGCTTGTTCACTTGCTCTAGAAGTTAGAGCCGTTAGCTCTGTGTGTGTAGATCTGGAACTTACCTGCTCTCACATGACCCATCTTAACCTATCTGTCTTTAGCAATTACATTTTCCCCACTTCATTACATCCATCCACCCAGCTTTCAGTTTACATCCTTTCTATCGGACTCTCTTTCCGCCTAATTATGCACTTGGACTTTACTTTTCCTGTCCAATAGACATTGTTTCTGAACGAGCCGGGCGCCGCAAACCCTGTCGATAGGTATTCCAACCCCAAGAGAAGATGAATGTGCTCGTCATTAGGAGCAAAACTTAATTATGGAGAGAACTAGGGAAGTCTAGAGCTACACGACAAGTGTCTAGTGATACAGGATGAAGACGGAAATCTGGGGAATTAAGAGCATAGTACCTCCGTCGCAAGCGGGCTGCTGACATACGTCCTTTCTGGAGAGTCTCTCGCGAGTAAGACACGCGGGATCGCCCTGCGTTTTGGCTGCCGACGCAAACGGTTAAGAATAGCATCAGCGACGGCCATCTGGTACCGCAGCACCATATTTTCGGCCTCGCGTTGCTGAGCCTCCTCAGAGCGCCTCTTGATATGGGCGAGGTACGACGCGTATGGGCTAGATTGTGACCAAGTCGGGAGGGTTCTTTGGGAAGGTGCGAAGCGTTGAGTGTCGTGCTCTGGATCAGACGGTTGGGAGTAATCGTCCTCGGCATGATAACGGTGATGGCTGTAGTAATCCAGGCGTCCTTGTTCCTCTTCCGCGTAATCCAATTGTCCTGGTACCACTCTCGCCCACGACGAGTCGTTGAGAGAAGGGAATGAGACTTCCTCCAACGATACGATGGTGAACGATCCATCCACGTCATCCCCTGACCCCTCGGATTCGCTGGACCAGTCGTCGTTCTCGCACTCCTCTTCCTCTGGTATCGAAGCAATGGAAGAAGTCTCGAGGGACATTCTACGGCCGTACGCAAATGTGGATTCGACGTCCTCGAAGGTATAGGGCGTGCGGCGAGAAAGGGTGGAGAGGTCTGAGAACGGTGTCGATAGGGGATGAAGGCTCAAGTTATCTGAAGACCGCGGTGGAGAGGAAGGCTCAGGGTCATAGTGATCGTCTTCTAAATTTGGTTCTGGAGAAGGATAGAACGAAACACGGGAGAGGGTTTCTGAAAGACTGCAGATGTCGTCCTCTACTTCAACGGTGCGGTTTGGGCGGCACCGAGTCGGTGCATCGTACGAGTTAGAGCGGTTGCGGAGAGAGAGGACTGAGCGTGCCATTGCGAGTGTGAGACTTGGGAATGATGATTGATGGTAATTCGCTGTTGGGGGAGGCAGATATATATCATCAACCGCGGTGCATCATCCAACCCGACCAGGTCGAGGCAGTCGGTCCGGGCGGTTGCCAAGCTTGGGCCAGAATCGCTTTGGTCTAGACATATAGGGAACTCTCGTCGTGTGGTCCTGATTTTGGGTAGAGACATTCCAAGCAAGACCGCCAGAACTGAAGGGCTCGCCCGACTGCCGGTAGAGTCAGGATGACAAGATTTTGATATTTCCACTTTTATAGATCTAGCACGAGCGCGCTGCTCAGCAATTGTGGGCATCAAGTAGGTCGCGTATGGCCGTATTGAGGGTTAGGTGCTGGGATCGTCAAAACAAAACGGAGAAGTTGGACGCGTGAGAGCGGCGCAAAGGGTCAACAGTCCAACCTCAAACCTGCCGAACATCAACTAACACTCAGAATGAGTAGCGGCAGCCTCGCTGCCTTGACCGGCAAAGCTGCTAGCAAAGACAACGTCGACATTTCATCTTCCTCTTTATCCGATATTCCAGAACTCGACGCGTTCACGCCACCTTCGTCCAATCCAGGGGTTCTATCCAAACGCCCAGGCCCACAACCAATACCCAATAGAGGGAATACAAACAAGTCACGTCACGCATTCTCGAGGATCCCGTCCGAGTATACCAGTGGACCCCCAAGTCCAAGCGCGAGCATGGATACGATGTCCAGAGGCATGCGATCGTTCGTAACCGATGCAGACACTTCGACCGCGTTGGACGATAGTGCCCTTGACACTCCCGTCCGGGATAAGAAGAGTCTTCTGGGAGACGATGTCGCGGATGTACGGAAGCGGGGGAGAGCGAGCTTAGGGGCACCTCCGAAAGGGCAGATGACACTACGCGAGCAGGAGAAGGCAGGTCGCGGTCTTTACGTCTTGTGGTTCTGCATGGCTTGGTTTCTGACGGGGGTTTCATCGTTGCAATATAGCTCATTGACATGATGAAGAAGGACAACTTCAGTCTGAAAATGAAGGTACACTTCTTAGAGGAACGTTTGACCGAAATGGCTCCCGAACACATGGAGGCGACGTTCAAGGCCAACGTCCGACTAAAAGTCGAAGTCCACGCTCGTGGGGCAGAGATCAAAAAGCTGAAGAAGCTTGTTCTTGAACTCGAGAAGGAGCTTTCCGAGCTTCACGAACGGGAGCGAGAACGGTCAGCAAGAGGTCCCAATGCCGCCGTCATTGAGAGGTTCGAAAGGGAGTTGGATGAAAAGGACGAAGAGATTCGGGAACTCAAGAAGCGACTGAAAGTAGCTGAAGGGTCCAAATTGTCCGCCTCTTCGAACCCGACTTTGAAGCGTATGCAAGACGATAATGGTGCTCTCCTTGAACGCCAGGCAGACCTCGAAGACCAGCTGGAGAGGCGGCGCGTTGAACTGGAAGAAACGAACGAGGAGATGGAGAACCTTCGAGTTGCCTTGCAGCAGCGGATCGACGAGAGCGAGGGCGACAGCACTCGCCGCCGTATCAAGGATCTCGAGCAGATCAATGAGGAGCTGGAGAAGCACCTCGCCGACTGCGAAGCCGAGCTCAAGAACCAAGCGGAAGAGGATGCTCTCCTTCGGGAGGACTTGGACCAGCTGGCCGCACAGCTCGAGGAGTCTGAACGTCGTCGTCAAGCGGACGCTGTGGAGCGGAGCGTCAGCCGTGCGGAGGTTATCGAAGAACGCGAAGAACGTGAGGCATTGGAACAAAACGCGAACGAGTTCCGAGATAAGCTTGCTGCTGCTACAATCGAACTCGAGGCGAAGGAGGACGAAATCGACGAGCTAAGGACAGCGATGAAGAATCTGGAGGTGGAGGCCAACGATAGGCTTGGCGAGCAGGAGTCGATTCTTCGGAAATACGAAAGGGTGAGTGAAGCTTTGATGGTTACCAAGATCTCTTTGGCGGTTTAAGCTCAGCCTCTCTCATCGCTATAGGAACTCGACGTCCTTGAGGAGCAAAAGGCCAAAGCGGAAGCAGCCCGAGCGCAAGCTGAAGCCAGTCTCGCAGACCAGCTCGATCAGACTGAAAAGGCCATGGAGCATCTCGATCGTGAGATTAAAGAGAAGGAGATCGAGAAGCAAGAAGCTCTCCGCGACTTGGCCGAGCAGCACGAGAGGGATATGATCGCTACCAATGCCGAAATCGATGCTCAGGGCAAGCGGATCTGGGAACTCGAGGAGGCGTTGGATGAAGAGCGCGACATCATCGACAGGTTGAAGCAGGAGAGGGAGGATCGGATGGAAGAGCATGAGCTGACTGTCAGGAGTCTCAAGGAGGTGCGTTGCCCTTATCAGGTCAATAAAGGGGTTTTTGTGTCTCAACCCTACCGATGCCTCCCTTAATAGAAACTCGCCGAGCGGAAAGCTGAGATCGACGATGTGCGGAATCGTTACGAAGAATGTCGCCAGCAAATCATCGCCCATGCTGACCGCTCTCAGCAAATTGACGATCATTGCCGTGACCTAGAGGACGAAATCGACGCCGTTAAGGTCCACGGGAAACGTGACCTCGACGAAGCTCATGGCCTAGTCCGGAAGCTCGAAGAACGTTTGCAAAAGCAGGAGGATCGGCATCGGAAGGAGTTGGATGACAGTGAACGTCGGAGGAAGAGGGACATTGCCACTCTTGAAGGGGTACGTCTGATTTTATACGCTGATAAGCATGAAATTGAGGCTGATTTTAATTTCTTGTAGGAACAACGAGATGCGGAGTCTGCTATCAACGCTCTACGGAAGCAAGTCGCCCAGCGGGACGATGACCTTGCCGTTTTGCAGGCTGAGCTTAAGGAAATTCAAACCGAGTCGAGGAAATTGGGCGAGAGTCATACGACTGATCGATTCGCGCTGGAGTTGGACTTGGAGAAAATCAAGAGGGAGTTGGTGCGGGCTGAGGAAGATATTGAACGACTGAAGAAGGATTTGAGCAATCGGGAGGAGAAGTATAGGGAGAGGGAGAACGCGTTGGATAGATTGGTGAGTCCAGAGGTTGTTGGCCAGCTGGGAATTGTCCTGACGTGTTGGTTTGGTTTTTACAGCACACCGAAAATCGCGATCTTACGACTCAGTTGGCTGCTCAGACTCAAGCGCGGTTGAACGTTTCGGATAAGCTGGATATCGTTCAAAGTGTAAGGGTTCTTTGTTATGCGCCTGCTCTCGAGAGTTGGCGACGCGGGACGCTCACAAGTAACCCTTTCTTCTCTAGCACGCCAAGGCGACCGAAGCGGAGCTCGCTGAAGTGCGCGCTCGAAATGCCGAGCTGGAAAAGCGGCAGTCGAAGGGAGAACGCCAGCTGCAGAACATCGACAAGGAGTATCGTGATCAGTTGACTGAGCGGAATACGTTGCTCTTGACGATTTATCAGTATATCGGCAAGATTCAAGGATTGGATACCACTCCGGTGCGTTTCCGATCATGCGTTTAAGGATGGAAAAGGCTGACATGCAGCCATCATAACCTTCAGAAGAAGGGTGCAACCTCAACAACTCGCCCACTTACCAACTTCCCCGTCTTCCATGAAGAGCTTATGAGTCGGTTGAAGGCGGTCAGTCATCTCTCGTCGGACTTTGAGAAGCGGACAAAGGCGATCGAGCAAAAGTTCCAAGACAAGTTAAAGTACGAGAAGGATTTGTTGATCGGGATGGTTTCACGATTGCTGAACGTTTCGACCTTTTGATCTCCTCCGCGTCTAGTGATTTGAGGAAGCAGTTGGATTATCGTTGGAAGCAGCTTGATCGTTTCGAGGCTGGGTTGAAGACCGCCACTGAGAAGAGGGATGCTTGGAGGAAGAAGTATGCCGCTAAGGAAGGGGAGTTGGAGGCGACGAAGGTGCGTGGTGTCATACCTCGGCGGGCGGTTCCCCCATGCTAATAATGTTCTAACTTTTGGGTTGACAGACCAATGTAGCAGAGCTTACCGCGCAATTGAACTCTCTGAAGAAGACCGGGGCATCAAGTCCCTCCGATTTGACTACCGCAGAAATGCGGGGCATGGCTACCCGAGTGGCGAACTTAGACCGTCGAGCAACACACGCAGCGAATTCGTTGTTGAAGAAGGACGAAGAGATGAACGCGATGCGGGAAGATCACCGAAAGGAGATCAACAAGTTCGTTGCGAGGATCAAAGAATTGGAGAGGTTGCATCATGCGTTGCAGGAGAAGTTGAAGCAGGAGAAGCAAGGCTCGAAGGAAGCTGTTGCTGCGATGCAGAAGGACATTGAGTGAGTGATGTTGTGATGGGAACATGGTGAGGGTTTTGCTGATTGCTGGGATATGTAGCATCCTGAAGGAGCAACTGTCGAGCCTGAGGCGCAGAGAGTCGCAGATGGCTGAGGCATTGAAGCAGAGTGATGTCCAATATGCTGAGAAGCGGAGATAAATTGTGGATCCGTCGTCATCTTGTCCTGCCTTTCCTTTATTCTTGGTCAAGTACGCTTTCCTTTTCGCGGTCGATGGTGTATCTATTGTATTGTGTATTTCGACCCTGTACATGTCGTTCTTTTTTGCTATCCCCTTCATTACATTGCTTTCCACATCGCTATAATCACTTGCTCTGCGCCCGCTTCAAGGACAGGTGATCTACATTCTTGCCGTCGTTGGGTTGATCAGCCTGTTGCGCATTGCAAAGTTGGACAGGCTTGCACAGGACAAACTTGTCCGTAGCGCTTGTTGCCCCGCCTTGCGAAGCTTGCACTAAGGCAAATGCAAGTTAATTATAACTTGTATTCCGCCTTAATCGCAAAGTCATCACAAAGGATTCTATGATAGTCATGACGATGCTCTGTAACCGCATATCGGATGTTCATTTACGCCGAAACGAGGTTGAATAAGCTGAAGCTGACGGATAACAACGGAACTAGTACACGAGCGCTGCGGATACGGAGCGAAACGGCAACCTCATGCCTATATACACTGTGGTTGTTGCTGAGGGAGTTGGTGTGTGAACGTGAACGGTGTTTTGGAGCCCGAGTGCTGCCGAGTTACCCGCTGAGGACGGTTGGCCTAAAGTTACGTTGCAACTCACAATAATGGGATATCGTTGCACATATGCTCTTGTCGCACACATGGCAGGAGGTGCAGTGTGCACAATCGGTAATCGAGGCTTTACCGCGGCTTCCAAAGACTGAAGGCCGTCATACTGGGGAAGACTAGCGGCAAATCCGCTGCATTCTTCGTCGATTGCGTGGCCACGATGGCTGTGTAATGCGTTCCGCATGCACTGTGGAGAGCTTTGCCCTTGGCTTTTTTTTTCAATCGTTAGCCGGATTATTTCCAATTTCTCAGCAAGCCTCTCATGCAGTGGTTTACCCATCGGAGCACAGTGGATGAAAACGTTTGGGCGGTCTGCCCAATGCGTGCACATAGTTATCGTCGTTGATCCATTCGCTAGCTTATCTATCGAGAAGAAACGGGTCGTCGCTGATGGGATCGGCTGTGGACGTGGGTATTTGACCGACCGGTAGCTTATGGTACAGGGGCTGGGTGCTTACATAACAAATAATTCGTCTTGGAACTGGAGCTCTCAAACAAAGTGGAACGATTCCACTCCTCAGCCTCCTTACGACGCTCCCTACCCTTACCATCTCCCCTCCCCCTCACCACACCCACACTCTACCGAAACACCTATTAATCTATTAACCAGAGGGGACACGCCGTCAAAAATCCGCTATCATGCCCCGAGTTCCCTCGACGTCCTCGGCAACGAACCGACCAGTACCGCAACATTACATCCATACCGCACACGGCAACTTTCTCGACTCCACAGGCAGAGTTCTCATCCTCAGAGGCGTCAACCTCTCAGGCTCAAGTAAAGCAGCCTGCGACAGACCAAGCTATGAACTAGAAGACTTCTGGGAGACCGCTGAGAACGGCGGGGAAAGCTTCGTGGGCCGGCCCCTGAATTTGGAGGACGGCTCTGCAGACGTCCATCTCGCACGGCTTAGGGGATGGGGCTTCAACGTCATTCGATACGTCGTTACATGGGAGGCATTAGAACATGCTGGACCGTAAGTCTTACTATCCTCTCAACCTGGCCCAATTTTTTTTGGGTCGTCGTCGTTCCTGCTTCCTTTTGTATCGGGCAAGGTGTGGATCGCGCGTTGTGCTGACCGAATGTGATACCATTTCGTCGGCGCTTGCTATTATTAGGCGACAATACGACTACGAATTCATGGACTACACCGTAGCAGTGCTACGCAAAATCAAAGAGTGCGTAAAATCTCGTCGTGGACTGATGACCTAGCAGTGTGGTGGCGCGGGTGTTGATTATCCTGTCTGCTTGCAGGTACGGCTTCAGGGTCTACATGGACCCACACCAGGACGTCGTAAGTCGCATTCACAACCCCCATCGCTCACAACCCACCATGACTGATGCCCAAAACCACAGTGGAGTCGATTCTCTGGAGGATCCGGTGCTCCTTACTGGACATTGCCGGCTTGTGGCCTGAATCCCCGTAATTTTTCCGCCAGCATGTCCGCAATCATCCACTCGGAATATCCTCTACCCACCTCACCGGAACCCGAATCCCTACCAGCCATGATCTGGAGTACCAACTACAACCGCCTGATATCTCAAACCGTATGGACGCTCTTCTTCGCCGGCCGGATGTACGCACCCAAATGCATCATCGACGGGATAAACATCCAAGATTGGCTGCAGCAGCACTTCGTCGCCGCGTTCGGCCTCTTAGCCGATCGGATAAAAGAAGCAGGCGATCTGTACGACGATTGCGTTTTCGCGTGGGACAGTATGAACGAACCTGGGGAAGGGTTCTTGGGCCTGGCCAACTTGAACGAGACTCCGAAACACCAGGCGCTGAAAAAGGGACCGACGCCTACGCCGATTCAGTCGTTGAGGCTTGGGACGGGCGTACCTCAGACGGTGGAGAATTTCGATTTCGGCGCCATGGGACCCTCGAGGAACGGGACTGTGACGATCGACCCCGCTGGACGGAGCGTCTGGTCGGAACCTTCCACTGAAGTCGACGGAGTGAACCAACGATGGGGCTGGAAGAGAGATTCCGATTGGGAGCTGGGTACATGCGTCTGGGCTTTACATGGCGTGTGGGAGCCATCATCAGGCCAAGCTCTCATTCCGGATTACTTTGCGTTCACGCGGAAAGATCCCAAGCTGGGTCAAGATGGCGAGGAGACGAAAGGACCTGGACTGCCCGTGGATTTCGTTCCCGATTTTTGGAGACCGTTTTGGAGGAAGTACGTTCGGAGGATCAGGCAGGCGCACCCTGAGGCGGTGTGGTTCATCCAGCCGCCTGTGTTCGTCCAGCCTGCGCCGTTGGAGGAGGAAGAGTTGAGAGGAAGGGCGGCGTATTCCGCGCATTATTATGATGGTGTGTGACGTAGAGGTCATGTAACACTCTTTCGAGTTACTGATGAGCCCTCCGTCGCCTTTCATAGGGCTCACGTTGATGACCCGCCACTGGAACTGGTTCAACGCCGATGCGTTAGGCTTGCTTCGCGGCAAGTACAAGACCACCATCGCTGCTGTCAAGATCGGCAACGCTGCCATTCGAGCCTCGTTACGCTCTCAATTGTCCATCCTTAAAGAAGATCCCATCGAAATTTTGGGTCCATATCCAACGCTCATCGGAGAGATTGGCGTGCCTATGGAGATGGATGGCAAGCGGGCGTATGGATACACGGATGGTGGCAAGTATAAAGGAGATTATGGGCAGCAGGTCAAAGCTCTGGATGCCAGTTTGAACGGAGCGGACGGGCCGAACGCGATGAGTTATACTACGTGGACCTATTGCCCGGTAGGCGATGTCCATAAGCTCGGTTCTTACGCGGTAGCTGACTGGTGCTGGATTTTGCCTTTAGGATAATAACCATCAATGGGGCGATGGGTGGAACTTGGAAGATCTCAGTCTGTGGTCCGCCGATGACGTTCGTGGAGCTCGCGCACCGCGAATGACACCGAGTAGGAATTACTTGCGCACTCCATCGTCATCGAAAGCTCAACTCTTACCATCTGGAATGAGTCGCTCGCGGACGTCCTCAAGTTCGAGTGGACCGGATGAAGCGATTCGGCAACCTCAGCCTACGTACGTCTCTGGCACACCACCGAGACTCGCCACCCCCGCTGCCTTGACGTCGGCTCCGAACGAGTCAGCAGAGTCGATTGGAAGCGCGTTGACGCTCGCGAATGAGTACCGGCTGAGGTCGAGGACTGGGAATGGGGTGAGGTTTGGAGATACGCCGGTACCGAACAAGGCTGGAGGGGTGTCGATGAATATCGACCCATCGGCGGTTTCGTTCCCAGAATTCGACTCCTCTTCAAGATCTCCTCCGCCGGTGTACACACCTCCAGCGAACCCCTATGCGTTCCTGACGGACGGTGCGCGGGCCGTGTCGGCATTCGCGAGACCGTACCCGCAAGCGACGGTCGGCAGACCCAAGACGATCGATTTCGACATTGGGAAAGCCGAGTTCACGTATACGGTCATCGTGAACGGGGGCGACGTGCCTGATCGGAAAGTGGATGAAGCGTACGTCCCGCAGGTGACGGAGATTTATTTGCCGTTGGTGCACTTCGCGTCGAAGCAGTGGTGGGAGGATTTGGAGAGCGTTCCGCAGGTGGGAGGGAGAGCTTCGGATTCGAGTGCGAAGGAGGACTACCCGCCGAGGTCGAGGAGCGATACGTTAGCTTCAGAATCGGAGAACGTGCCGGTGGTGAACAGCATCCTTTCGTCGTCGTTGACATTGGGAAGAGCGTCGGCGTCGGGTTATCAACCGCACCCGCTTTCTCCCTCGGCGTCGCACTACGAACCCACCATCCCGCTGGAAGCGTATTCGATCGCCGTGGACGTGTCGTGCGGGTCTTGGCAGCTGGACTCTCAAAAGCAGATCTTGCGGTGGTCCTACCCTGTACCGGAGTCGTTGGATCGGGATGTGGAGTATACGATCAAGATCAAGAGGATGGGTGGGGCGATCCCGAGGGTCGTTAATGGAACGATTGGTCAGGATTACTCGACCGGTGGTGGGCAGAAGAAGAAGGGTGCTGAGGAAGGGTCGAGCATTTGGGAGGCGTGTTGTGGGAGCGAGGGTGGTGTTGGGTGTACCATCATGTGACTAGGTGCGGGTGTTGTGGTGGGGGGTGTTTTTGCTTTTGGCCTGGTGGGCAAAGTGGTGAGAGGGAGATGAGCGCGAGGAGGGGGCGCGCGTAACGTATGACGACGACAGCATGGGTCTCCTTCGAAAATGACACGACACTTTTTTTTTCTTTTTTGTCTCCCCCCTTGTATCAATTTGTCTTTTTCCCTGCTCATGGTTCAATGTTCTTCGCTTTCATGGTGGTTTCAAGCTATATGTAATTCATTCGATATTTTCTTTTTCTTGTGTACTTAGTATAATCGTTAGATAGCTATTCACGAACCCACGACTCGCTTTTTTTTTCTTATTGATATTCGCGAGTGAGTTGAAACGAATGCGACCGAGACCGACGACGTTGACAACGAGCAGGAGGCTTCAGCGTGTTTTGCGGATCGTGTTAGGTCGAATTAGGCATTTGGGTAAACAGAAGCACGTGACGGCGAGGCTATAAAAGACCAGTCTAAACTCGCACCAGACTTTCCTCCCTCCCACCACCAAACTCCCCCTCCTGGTTCTCCCCCCTCAAGGCCACTTGCTATTTCAAGCTAAGCCCCTCCAACAGCATCTTAACCTTCCTCCTGAAGCTGTACAGCTCTCCTACAAGCCTCTTTTTGTCTTCTTGTTTTTGTTTTTGTTTTGCCAAACTCCCGTCCTCGTCTAAACACCATGACCACCGCTGCCGCTTCCAAGAAGGCCTCTTCCAAGCCTGCTGCGAAAAACGTTCAACTCCCTGCTTACCGCGATCTCATTCGTGAATGCATCATCGATACTGCGTCTCGAGATGGTGTCAGTCGCGTTGCGATCAAGAAGTATGTTGAGGACAAGTACAAGATCGAGGTCAGTCCCGATTACCTCCCCCCGACGCCTTTCCGCTCTGGTCCCCCACGAATACACTGCTAACATGCTATGGATATGCAGGTCACCAATACTATTATCTCTCACATCAATGGCGCGATCGCGAGGGGAGCAGAGAAGGGCGAGTTCGTCTTGCCAAAGGGGTGAGTATCCTGCGGGAGGTTCGAGGGCATCTCAACGCCATCTCCACCCCCTCCCAACTTTCACTCGCTATGGACACCACCCGACTAACCTCGATCACTTCCTTCTCTATAGAACGTCGGGCAAGATAAAGCTCGCCCCAAAGAGCAAGTCATCCAAAGAGGTAAGGTCTTGTCCTCGATCAACTAGTGGCTGTTCCGGAGGGGCTAACGTAGGGTGGCACGGTTTCCGCTGCACCTCTTCCTTTCTAGAATGTGGCTCCGACCAAGGCTGCCTCCACTGGCACTGCCACCAAAGCTGCTTCTACGAAGAAACCTGCAGCTAAGAGTGCTACTACTGCGAAGAAACCTGCCGCTTCCAAGGTAATTGTGCTAATGTTTGTTTCGCTCTGCTCCTCCAATCACGCTTACTCCACACGTGTAGGCAAAGACTACAACTGCCAGGGCCGCTACTACGAAGAGGGTATTACCTATTCTATTCTTATCGGGATGAACAACATTTGTCTGACGTCGTCTGCTTTGATAGGCCGCTGCCACCAAACCCAAGGCTGCCGCTACCACCAAGTCCACCAAGGCGACCACCACAACCAGGACCAGGGGTGCCGCTCCAGCAAAGGAGAAAGCTCCTGCTAAGACCAAGTCCACTGCTGTTGCGAAGAAGGTACTGAATCAGCGAGTCTACCTTGCCCGCGTGGATCCGAGCTCACGCACATGCTTGTTTTAGACCGCTGCCGCAGCTGATAAGAAGAAGAAGCCATCCACTGCTGCAAAGACTGCTAAAGTGAAGGAGGCAGCAAAGAAGGCTGAGAAGAAGGCCGAAACCAAGTCCAAGGCTAAAAGCGTTGTACGTTTCTTAAATTCCCGACGTTATGTTTGGCTGGCTTCTCATCTGCGTCAACGACCCACAGAGCCCAGTCAAGGAAGAACCTGCCGCTGCCCCCGCGTCTACCGCCAAGGCTCCCGCCTCCAAGGCTAAGGCACCTTCATCAAGTGCTCCCAAAGCGCCGGCTTCGACCAAGACTCCCGCTTCGACCAAGAAGCCCGTCTCGAAGGCCAAAGCACCTGCTTCCAAAGCAAAGGAACCTGCTTCCAAAGCAAAGGAACCCGCTTCCAAAGCAAAGGAGCCCGCCTCCAAAGCTAAGGTTCCTGCCTCCAAAGCCAAGGCCCCCGCTTCCAAGGCTAAAGCACCAGCCTCGAAGAAGCCTGCCTCTAAGGCTACCAAGGCCTAAGTGCACTTGGACGTCGTCGTCCGATCTGGTTTGCGCGATGTACAATACCCCTCTCCTTAGACGGCATTCTGGATTGGGCTCGACCTCGTATGGTGATTATGGTCTGCTCGTTCTCCCGGGTTTTGCGCTTTAGTTCTCGTTCTCTATCAGCTTTACCATTATTTCTTCTTTTCTCTCTACCTTCTCTTTCTCGATATCTCGTCCCCTGCTTTCCTCATCCCCCGGTTATCTCGCTATGTTGTTAATCATCGTTCTGGGTTAGGTTGTACGATCTTCATTGTACTACTAACACCCCTGGTGCACCCTCGTCGAGAACGATGTGTACATCTTGTATCGTTTCTTTTATGCTATGACATACGCTATGGTTTCTCCTTTTTTCCTGAAGCGACTTCAATACACTCGATCTTCCAATATTCCTGCTCGAAAAGTGTAGCCTTGAAAATGTTACCAAAGCGAGCTCGGGAGCCCAGGGTCGATTACAAACTCTTCAGCGGGCTGGGAGGGAAACACTTCAATACTTGCCAGCCGGCTCGTGCCCGAAGAGTGAAACGCGTACCGTCTGGATCTTCGGTCCAATTGACTTGTCCAACGACTCTTGATAACTCCTCCCTGGCTACTTCATCCAGTCCCTTGGAAGGTAGCGAGATGGACTTCAATGCCGCAACTCGGGCCCCAGGATCTGCGGCTTGACCCGACCTCGACTTGGCGAGTTCGACGAGCTGCATCCAAGGGGCAACAACCCTCATTTCCTCAATAACGAGTTCAGATAGATTTACGAATCCTGACTTTGCATAGTTGATAAATTCTGTCAAGTGGAGTCCGTAGATGCTTGCTCTTGTCGTAGAGGGAAGGAAGTCATCCACCATCTCCACTATCGATTTGTAAGTCTCGCAAGGGAAGGTGCCATCCGTTTCCTGCCGTCCTATTCGAAGATGAACGGACATGCTGGAGGCTCGGATCGCTTCACCGAGCTGGCGCAGCACGTGCTCGAGGCCCTTTCTGCGGAGACCCTCCGTTACCGACCAATTGACTGTGATCTCCACCCTTCCTGCTCCATCCCGTTCGTAGCTGAGGACAACACATATACACCATGGTCTGATTTTGATATCGATGCCAAGTGGGGCCACTTGAGTGAATCGTGCGTACAGTATGCTGAAGACGGCGGTCGGAGATACCGGACTGTGCATAACGTCCACGTAAATGTTGACTGCGCAGTCGCGGGGGAAGCTGATTCGTGTAAGGAACCCGAAGCCTACTTCGATAGAGACTCCATAGAGAGTAATGCTTCGGAGGTGGCTTAGTATAATTGGATTCGAGGGGACTGTCAAATCTTCCACTTCTGCCAGAAGGGCAGACCCCAGGAGGTTACAGAATTTGAGCACTTCGATCTCCGGGGATGCGGTAAGAGCTTGCATAATTCTATTGAATGTCAATTGAGTCGGTAGGCCTGAGGGGAAACGATTCGGGCCCACAACCAGATGCTTCAGACGAGGTATGATCGGACGAATGATACTCCACTCCTCAGCAGTAATTATAGCTGTATGAAGAAGCGGCGCTTGACCTCCAAATAACTGAATGGCGGTTGTTGGTGGGAAACTCCAACCGGCGATAGATAGCTTCTGGAGCTGGGGTGCTGGAACTTGTAGCAGATCACGCAGTGCCGCCTCGTTGACACCACAACAGTTGATAGTAAAAGTGGTCCACCGATGAGCGTACGACTTGATAACTGTGATGTATGCATGGATGTCTTGATCCGGTACAGGGACCTGGATTATCTCCACGTACAGTGGGACAGCCCGGCTTCGTCTCAAAACTGCTGACACAAGCCTCGGACCGCGTCGATTCGTCAACACGTTCCAAAAGCCCGGATAGGAGTTGATCCTGTCCGCCCATAGGACACACACGAGTTTGAGTTCCCCAATGCGGGTGTACACTTCCGCGGGGTTAGAGTCGGGACGGTGGTCAGCCAGGACCAGGGCGATCAAGTGTATGAAGATTTCAGTCGGAAGTCGGTGGATGAAGAGGGAGCCGTTGCTAGCCCTCCGTTGGCTGGTGTCCGGTTCCGTTGTCTGAGAGATAAGGGAGTCTGACAAGGTGGCTTCACGAGACAGCGATTCTGTCCTGAGGAGCAGTAGAGAGTTAGCAAAAGCCAGCCTATTGTGACGGATTGAGTACCGACCCGTCTATCGTTGCTGGCATGGCGCCAGATGACTGCCCAGGGTGAGCAGATAGGGAGCTCTGAATTCGGAACCTACATTGTAAGATTCCATGCAATGATATGGTCGATGGATGAGTAAGAATAAGATCTGAAATAAGCACGACCCACTTTGTATCAGATTTGGGCGGCAATGACCCCATCTTGGTGAAAGGCTGTTGTCCTGCACAGCACTATTGCAACCGTGGGATGAAATCACCACCTCTCCCTCTGCAACCTAAGTCTGCCTCCGTACAACGCCCTCTATTTGACGTCTCGGGCCTAACGAGCTCTAAAGGGTATACAGAATGCTAGAGAACGATAACTTCGAATATACCCGTCAATAAGTTCAAGAGTCCACAGGATTTAATACGTACCGCCAAGCCCCATCCATCGGCTTTGTTTTCTTGTGCAGGTTTCTCGAAGGCAGAAGAGGAGAAGTACTTTCCGGCAAGTCCTGAAGAATTACAAGGCCAAGATGGGGAATGGAATGAAGGATCCTATTTGATTTCGTTCTCCATTTTTGGAGGAAGTACGTTAGGCGGGGTGGTCTATCTAGCCTCCGGTGTTCGTCCAGCCTGCGCCGTTGGAGGAGGAAGAGTCGAGACGGAGAGCAGCGTGTTTGCCCAATATTATAATTGTAGGCGATGTCCGACTGGGTGGTTAATCCTTTTGGGATAGCTAATTTGTCGCCGTCCGTCGCTTCAAATAAGACCCACGTTGATATTACGACCTACGACTATGTTTTTTCTTTCTGATGTTTACAAGTGCGGGAACTCCTTGAGTGTCAAACTGAATACGACGGAGACCGACAAAGAGAACGGGCCGAAGGCCAGGTAAATAGAAGCACGTGACGGCGAGGCTGTCGTTCCCGACTTTCCTCCCTCCCACCACCAAACTCCCCCTCCTGGTTCTCCCCCCTCAAGGCCACTTGCTATCTCAGGTTAAGCCCCTCCAGCAAGATCTTAACCTTCTTCCTGAATCTGTACGGCTCTTCGACAAACGTCTTTTTGTCTTCTTGTTTTTATTTTTGTTTTGCCAAACTCCTTCCTCGTTCTTGAACCATGACCACCGCTGCCGCTTCCAAGAAGGCCTCGTCCAAGCCTGCTGCCAAGAACGTTCAACTTCCTGCTTACCGCGATCTCATTCGTGAATGCATCGTCGATACTGCGTCTCGAGATGGTGTCAGTCGCGTTGCGATCAAGAAGTATGTTGAGGACAAGTACAAGATCGAGGTC
>WSUB01000118.1:115760-131767 GCA_019633425.1 Tulasnella sp. 424 | reverse complement strand
AAATTCCGAGGTTACCGAAAGAGTTTCCAGAACCGTCGCTCGAAAGGGAGGGCTCTAGCAAATCAAGACGTGGTGTCGTGATTGACGGTAATGATTACCTCAAGAGAAATCCGTATTGACGTAGCTGCTTATAGTACACAATGTATCCAATAGTAGTAAAAAGAGATCTACATACATGTGGAGAGGTTCGTCGAGGTTCCGGGCTCGATAGAGACCGAAGAGTGTCGGTGCCGTCTAGATCGGCAACGGCAAAAGCATCAAGTCTATGCTCGCGCTAATAATGCGAGAGCCATTTATCTCAATGTGCTAAATAGTAAGTAGCCAATTTAGTACCCGGGACTTAGCATGACTCTGGTGCGCCGAGGAGAGGAGCTTATCAAGCATCCTGCAGCGAAACTCGTATTTTATTAACTAATTAGAAACATTCTGGGCTATTATACAGCACTATACAACCTTATACCATTTGCGTGACCCTTTGGTCAGGAAGGAGTGAGCTCCAGCAGCGCACCATGCAGGCGAGGTTTGGGCACCTATTTACCGGTTTAGGCAGCTAGACGGCCCAGAGCCCAAAGCAACGTGCTCAAGCATGTCGCGAGTCATCCAGCGAGTCATCTGAGCCGATTTTTCGAGCCTAATAAGCTTATTCTGGTGAATCCGGGGGGCGGGAGGGGAGAGCAAGTCGTCAGTCCGACCTCTTAAATGGGCGAGCGAAATGTAAATCCTTTATTGACAGTACATAGCTTTTGACTTCCGAATTTCTCGGGTATTGTTCATAGAGTCCAAAGCGAAAGAGATATGAAATTCATTTGCTGGAATGACTTTACGAGGTGGCTGATCCGTGTAGAAGCGGGTCCCACAGTTCCCTAACGCTGACCATTGTCTTTGCGAAAGCTGGTCACAGATATGAGCTCGTGATGGGTGACAATGACTCATTGCGACTGGTGCATTTACACGAGGCTAGCGGCGCCGCCTAACCTCGGACGAGGTATCATTCCCAACCCAAGAAATCCTCGGTTCAGTTTAAACATCCCCGAAAATGGCTTTTCATCGTGTACGGTCTGGGATACCGATCGGGAATTGGGGGTTCGAATTAGTGAGCCTTGTGAAGGCAACATCTTAGCAGCCCAATGAAGTTATGGGATACACTACGCGTGGTGGCATTAGCCTATCGACGTTCTTACTTGTCCATCGGACCTCTATTGACACCACAGTAGAATATATATCGGCAATATTGCTAAATGGTGTACGGTTGTGCAAATCGTCGGCGACCCAAAGAGAATAAGAATTGGGAGGCCGACGCTAGATTCGGACCGCTGGTGTTGCCTCTTGCTCCGGAAACAAATCAAGAAGGCGTGAAAACCATGTAGCCAACTCGAAGAGCATGGAGCGTCCCGCCGTGATGATCATTCCTCCCGTACCAGAGCGACATAAACGTGACAAGAATGTTTGTATTTCGGGTTGGCTTATATACAAGAGTTACCTGTGTGTGGAGAAGGGACGTCAGTCGCTTGGACTAGTATAGGCAGCGGTATCAAGGGGACAATGGATCAGAGATCTTGGTGGTCAATGTGGTCTCATCGAGCCGAAGCTCTCTGAAGTAGCAAATATTGAAGGTGTATGCATCATGGTTTGGGGCATGGAACGAAAGCTCACCTAAAATATCTTCCCAAACTGCAACGCCATCTCGATGCACGTATAGGCATTCCTGAGCAACGAAAGAGATTAGAGTCAGCTCTTCATCCAAAATTCGGGACACTGGATGTTGAAGGTGAAACAGATGAAGAATCAGATACAAAACCGCAAGACGTCATAGCTCAGAGAGCTCAGTACTTGACTCTAGTGTGTGTGATAATGCATTTCGTCATATGCGCGGAAGTGGAAAGTCAACGTACCATTAGAGGAGTCGTCGACATGAAAGGCAGCTATCAATCGAGGAAAGCTCTGTAAAAAGAAAATCTGTCAGCGATGATGCCTCAGCTGGGAAAGGCGTACTGTAAATCAGTATTAGCATGGTAAAATGGATGTCATATTCACGCCGTAAGCGTGATCCAGAAAGTCGAGTCGACGAAGTTGTCATCGTCTGGGATTGGCGAGTAGTAATTACCCACCTCGAGGTCTCACATCATCCCTAGCAGCCGTAGCATATGCGTGCAACGTGATGGACCTAGTGGGGATGGGGTTAGTTAGCTTGGTTGATTGAGACTGGAAGCCGATAGTCAGAGTTGACGAAAATCCACTTCGCCCAGCCCACCTCGTTTGATTTGTACACTAGAGGCTATACGGGGCCGTGCTTCGGTCCGCTCGTCGATAGGCTTCGTCCCGCAATCGTAGCTTAGAGGGGTTGGAGACTTACGAGGTGCGAATCCAGGTTGAAGTAACAGTAGAGACGGCTCATGTCACGGGCCCTGGAAGAAGAAGCAGTGTCAATGAAAAGGCTCCATGGCGTTTATAATAGTTGTTGAAGAGTCAGGAAATGCCCGATAAACAGAACTGGGTCCGGGCCTTTTCCGCATTCATGGTTGGAAGACCGTCGTGTAAAGCATCATGAAGGAGATAGGGAGGAGCAGGACCTACCTAGTCTCTAGGAGGGCAGTCACCGGTCTTTGTCATCCTCTTGAGATACGTATATTAAGAAGAGCATCGCCTGAAGAGAGCAGAGAGTTAGCAGGTGAATGTAGAGATTGGGTTCGACGGTGTTGACGAAAATCAGTTATACAGCAAAAGGTTGGCATCAGGTGCTCAGCCGGTAATTCCAAATAAAATAGCATCATGAAGAGGCGCGGAACGCGAACTTACATGACATTCGGGGCTTGTGGGTCGCACCATACCGGAACAGAAGGTGTAGGTAGCATGAATCTCCTGGTCGAAGTTGAAATTTTCAGCTTTAAGCGCGTGATGTCATCACCCACGCACGGACCACCCCCTGCGAATGGTTTCTCGTTTGCTTTCCTTCAACTTTCCAACGGGCGTTCGACTATCCTCAAGGTTTCCTCTTACTCGCTTTTTATGGTGAATTTTAGCAGTGAATGAGGCCGCCCCTGTGAATGTCTTGATTCGAGAAACGCGACTGGTGGGATTCCCGAGGAAGGACGAGAATTACCCCTGTGTTCGGGTGGCTGCCATCAAGGATACTGTCGATTGTTCGTAAATGAAAGGATGAGTTTGGCGGATCATGAGTCTTTGTGGATTGATGGAAAGAACGAGAAGGCGACAAACAGGGAGGGCCGGTGTGGCGTTCTTGTTCTGTGGGAACGTGATCGTGCGTGCTGCCCTGACCATCCGTTGCACTTTGCGCGGTTATAATTCCAATCCGAACCACTCACCGTGTTTTCTTAAACCACCCCTCCACCTCTAACCCAAGTGACCGAAGCAAGACCTCTCAACAATGTCCAAGCCCATAGATGCAACTGGAAACTCGAATCTCATCCTTCGTCGACAGCTTAAAGGTGCGACTGACAGATCCATGGGGCTCAGGGTGTACTCCTAGTGCATATGGGACAAGACGCTGACGACTTTTTGGCTCTCTTCGTCGTTATCAGAGCTTCAGAAACACCCTGTAGAAGGCTTCTCAGCAGGTGGGACGGACTTCTCTCTCCTCCAGACTCCGACTGCGCGAGGTTGATCGATGATAGGGCGGCACGCGCCGAGTTTCTGCGATGCTTCCTTTCGACAACAACCGCTTCGGGAATCCTCTCTATACATCAAACGGAACGTAGTCTAATCCGCCTTCCTCATCTCTAATAGGTCTAGTCGACGATAATAACCTCCTCGAATGGGAGATCATGATCATCGGCCCGGAGGAAACCCTCTAGTAGGCCCTTCTCTCGCCTGTGTACGCAGCACATGACGTACTTACGCATTTTCCTACCTTCCAGCGAAGGTGGCTTCTTCAAGGCCCGTTTGACATTTCCTCCTGTACGCCTTTTTATCCCAAATTTACCTAATATGGAAAGGATTCCGCACCCTAACTGAGACTTTTCCGCCGTCGCCGTTCTATTCAGGAATATCCTTTGCTTCCACCCAAGATGCGCTTCGTTACACCAATGTGGCACCCGAACATCTATCCTGATGGTGTGGTTTGCATCTCCATCTTGGTAAGCCCCCCTGGCCACAACCCCGCCCCCTCTTATCGAAGACCATTGACACGACTTTCTCTTATTTAGCATCCACCGGGTGAGGATCAATGGGGGTATGAACAAGCAAGCGAACGCTGGTCACCCGTTCATACCGTCGAAACTATCGTACGTCGTCCTTCGTTCTCCCTAACCCTTACGCCCCGCTTACTAACAAATGTTCCTTCCTTTACCAGCTCATTAGCGTGATCTCACTCCTCAGCTCTGACAACCCCAACCTGGAAAGCCCGGCCAACGTTGATGCAGCGGTTAGTAAATGTCGTGTCGACGCGAACTACTAGTTGATTGACGGCTGCATTTTATGACTGTAGAAGGAGGTCCGGGATGACCTGCCGGGTTACAAGAAGAAAGTTCGACGGCTAGTGAGGAAGAGTGCTGAAGAGGCCTTTGATTGAAATGGATTCCGTAAACCAAGTTGAATGAAGATCAAGTCTGTTCCTGTTTCCGTTTTCAACTCGTCCTTTTCCTTTGCTCTCGTCCCCTTTTTTCCCTGACCCTGCTTTCCGATGAGCTGTTTTGCAATTTTTACTATTCAACTATAATTGCCCGTTTGCATTTCATATGTGATTCGTTGTCGTTGGTGAAGGATCGCATGTCGAGCATTCTCGAGCGGCGGACAACTCCAGGGACGGAGACCTTTGTCGTGTGAAAGGTCTGGTTTGAAACTTGGACGGACTTGAGCCTTTCGACCTCACCCCTCCAATGCTACTTGCCTTTTAATAATTGCGACGACTACTATGAATGACTTCAGCATTCCAGCTCCTATCTTAGGACAACCAACGTCCGCTGGCTACGCCTACGTCAAAGTCACCGAACCGCCTCTCCCAAAACCAGCATTACCAGAATCCAACCTCCTCAAGAGCATACGACGCGCTCTCAGCGCGACGACACCCATCCCCTACGAGAAGCCCCGCAAAAGCCTGTATGGATGCTTTGAATCCGGAGAAGAAGAGCTCATTTGGCACGATAGGACCGTGATATGGAGCGTTGGAAGCGTTCAACGGAGGAAATGGGTGTTCGACACGGAGAAGAAGGATCAGGTCCTTTGGGCCTGCTGGGCCACCTTCCCCGGAGAGAAGTTTACCGTTCGAGGAGCGGGTAGCGCGTGGAAGGCACCAGCAGCGCCGTCTAAAAGATGGAAGAATCCGACTGTTTCGTCCGCCCACGATGACGATTACATCTCGACCTTTGGGCGGTTCTCCGAGATTCGACCCTTGACGAGCCTCGAATCCGAATTCGAGCGAAGGCAGCCCTCGGGAAGCGCGAACGATCCGAAACACAGGCATAAACCCCAGTTGGTCCGGTGCATATGTATATTCTTGACGAGCTTCGTCATGATATACACCAAGGATGGCGGGACGGAGTATGCTGCCAACTTGCCCTTCCACGTTAAGCGAGTCTGGCCGGTACCTGAAGGAGGAGTGATGATGGAACGGATCGTTGCGGCTGATGAAGTGGAGGGAGATTTACTGCCGACGGTGTTCACCCTCGCGGGACCTTACGACGAACCCAAGATCGCCGGATTCGCGCACAAGATCGAAGGAGGCGTCGGGCCTGGTGGATGGAGGACGCCCGAAGGTGTATCAGCCCCAGACCATCCCGTCGTGGTTCACAAAGAACCCCCTCCAAATGCGGACGAAGCAGCGAAGAGGCACGTCAACGGCCTCACGAAAACGGAGCGAATCGTATTCGCGCCAAGTTGGGAGACGAACCCGATTTGCAACCGCTTGGCCGTCACTCACGACCCCAAAACGGGCACGGTTCGAATATGGAGATACGTGTTTGAGAAAGAGCCGAGGTTGAGCGCGCCGTACATGTCGAGGATCAACACCAACGTCAGCGAAACCCATCCATTCTCGCCTTCTCTTCCAAGCGCTGCTGTCGATGCGAATGCAAGGAACGGTCCGTCCTCTCCGGACGGAGCGACCATCCCACCGCCAGCAGAAGTGGTCCGCGAGCCCGACTTGCGCACGGTCTTGACACTTCATCAGCGGTTGGCCAGCGTATCCGCTCGAGCAAACGTCCCCGTACCCCCTCCAATTCCCGGAAGCGGTCTCCCATCGACGCCCAATCAGGATACGATCGCCACTACGCTCGCCATGGCTCAAGGCATCAATCGACCCGGAGACATCCCGCCCGCGGCTGCCGCTATGGCTGATTTGGGCCACCAGCGCCAACGATCCGGCTCGTTCCCTTCAACCCACAGCCGCGTCCATTCCAATTCTCGAAATGAGTTGAGCATGACGATGGACCGGATGCAGCTCACTGGATCAGGGGAAGAGATTCGGGACCTCGGGCTCGCAAACCGAGTGATAGACGATGGGAAGATGAAGGCGGAGCTGTGGATGGCGTGCCTGCATGAGTTTCAACCAAACGTCGCCAGTCCTATATCGTAAGTACCGAAAAGCAACTCCATTTACAAACCAAGTTTCTAATACCAATTACAGCGAAGACGACGAGGTCGAAGCATGCCTATTCGATGTCCGAATGGACTTTGGTCACCTGGCCGTCTTCGTTCCCTCCGCTCAAACCATCTTCATATTCTCCATCTTCTGCGGCCGCGAACGCAAAGACATTACTTGTCAGTCGGTCAAAACCATCCCCGCTATTTCCATGGTACCCGCCGAAACCTTCCGCGCCCCGATAGCAGACCTTCTGCTCGTTACACCCGAATACGAACTCTCCTTGTTTACATACGAGTTTCGACGACTCAAGGTCAGCTTGGAAGCACCATCGACCGGATTGGCGGATGAAGACGACATGGAAATGGAGGATGACCCTTGTATACGGATAGGAAGTTCCGCCACACCCGTGAACGGGACAAGACGGCCAAAGAAGCTCAAGGATCCAGTCCAGAACGCGTTCACAGTCGTCTTTGATGACAATTCAGAAACCCGAAGTTGCATCGATCTCCTCATCCACCCAGCCGTCGGACGCTGCTTCGCTGCGCTTTCCTGGACATTGTCGGGCGAACACACTTTCGATATCCGGAAACGCTTCTTTAGACGGTGGTTCCAAGCCGGAAAGCCTACGGCTATGGCAGAGTCATTCCACTGTTTCGCGGAAGCGATAATGGAGAGTTTGTGTCAAGATGGAGTGGGAGACCCAGCGGAAGAAGCGCCGTTCATCAGTCGTACTTCGTCGTTGAACTTCCAGCCGGACCCGTGGACACAGCTAGCCGGAACGATGTCGCATCGCCACTTGGCGTCTCACAGCTCTCTACGGCATCTCGAGCTTCCGTCCAAACCAGAAAACCAAGCCCCATCCAGCCGTCTTCAGACACCCGGAAAAGGCCGAGTAAATCTCCCTCGCCGAATAACCCGACCCCCACCATGGGCTGCTGCGGCTATGCAGACGTTACACCTCGTCGGCGAATCGTACAAGATTTCTATGGCAAAACATACTGAGCTTCAGTTGCTCGCACCGTTATTAGTCCGGATGGGGAGATTAGTGGGAGCAGATTGGTCGAACTTTTGGGCGGTTCTCTCTCCAGATGAACCGGATGCGTGGATGCCGTTGGAGACATATGGTGCGTAGTGGAGACGCTGTCGTACGAGATGTCGACTCATTGCTCCGCTTGCGTAACAGCTTTCCCCAAGGACCCAAGACTTCCTCCGAAGCCCCAAGATATCTTTCACTACTTGTCAACCCGCCTGAACAACACTTACCCTACTAAATCGGGTCACTGGGTGTCCATTGCCATCATTGGCCAAGTCTTCGGTCACCAACCCGCCCTTGAATGCGGACCCGTCCGAATCAATGCCACCAGTCGACTAGTTCTAGATGCTTTCATGGCTCTGACGGACTTTAAGAAGCACACGAGTCCTCTGGACCGAGCTCGAGCTGCTGTCGAGGTTCTACATCAATATAGGATCACGTCGGACGACCTGTCCTATCTCCCAATCTCGGTTTTGCTGCCCCTAAGGGAGGCAATCAAGATATGCCAAGAGTACCCGCCAATGGACTGGGAGCCAGCTCAGTATATGCTGGTCGATCGCTGCGACTTGGCGAAGATGGCGAGCGTTACTTGGGGAGAAAATGCCTTGGGTTTTGGGGAGGCCTATCGGTATAAGCTGGAGACGGTGAGTGGGAGCCATGACCTGCCTCGCCAGTTGTTTGCTAACGCCACCAGTTGACTGGTAGAAATTCAAAGACGAGAGGGAAACCATTGGCAATATTGTACAAGATGCCAAACTCTCAGCGGAGGGACAGGCACCGGGTGATCCGGACGCTGCGATGCCCAACCGAGAATTCACCGATGTCCGCTTTGGCATTGATCGACGTCTCCGTGAAGTTGAACGGATGCTTCAATCATCATCGGTCACTACGGTCAGAGTTCTGGAACGCCCCGACCTTAAGTGAGTATTGCATATAAGAGTCCCTGCTCGCGTTGATGCTGATTATTTGTTCAAGCGAGCATGACTTAGCAAAGGAACAGCACCAGTTTGCAATCGTCATTGCGGAAAGGACGATGGCCCTCTCACTCGGTAGAGCCATGTATACCTATGGCTCCCTTCAAGCTGTCGATTCCGACTCCTTCTCGATCCCAAAGATCGACTTCACGGTCCGCATGGTTCCGCACGGAGTCACGATCACACCGGATCCAGCCAAGCAGATTGTACCGGAAGCCAGGGCGTGGGCGGAGTTCCATAACGGTGTTGCAGCTGCTCTAAGAATCGCTCGAGGAACCGCCGGCATCGACAGCACCTGGATTGCATTCAACCGACCCAACGACCTAACTCCGGAGCACGCGGGCTTCATCCTTGGTCTAGGATTGAACGGTCACCTTCAGGGAATGTATACCTGGCACACCTTCAGCTACCTCACTCCGAAGCATGAAATGACCACTGTGGCGATGCTCCTTGGCCTCGCCGCCTCTTACGTGGGCCGGGGAGATACAATCATCACCAAAATGCTTACAGTTCACACCCCTGCGTTGCTCCCACCGGGTTCCGCAGAAATGAACTTGGGTCTTTGGACGCAGATGGCTGGTTTGATGGGAGTTGGGGTGCTGTACCTTGGAACGAAGGAACGAAGGATGGCAGAAGCATGTTTGAACGAAATCGGCGGACGCGACTTCGGCACTCGCCTGGACGTTACAAACGAGAATCGGGAGGCGTACTCGATCACTGCTGCTCTGGCTTTCGGGATGATCATGTGTGGACACGGAGGTCAGGCAACTAGCCCAGCGGATATCGATATGATCGGCCGACTTCGTGTCCTTATTCACGGTCAACCTAACGCGGCCGAAGACAAAGCCTTCCAGCCTCATTTTGGTGCCAACCTCACTTCACCAGCTGCTTCGATCGCCTTGGGGTTGATGTTCATGAAAACGGAGCGAACGGATATCGCAGGGTTATTCGAAATCGCCCATACCCCGCTTGCACTTTCACGCGTCCAACCAAACGCCCTCCTTATTAGAGCCTTAGCGAGGCTTCTTGTTCTATGGAGCCAAATTACACCCTCCGTTGAATGGGTTACGACACAGGCACCGAAGAAGCTAGCAGAAAACGAGGAGCTTCAAGGCTACGACGACGCAATTAAGGACTCCTATGACCTGGCATATTACAATATCGTCGCGGGTGTTTGTTTTGCAATTGCCCTCAAATACGCTGGAACGGCCGACCAAACAGCGGAAACGACTCTCATTCACTATTATGATGCATTCAGCAAAACTGCTAGCCAGCCTGGTAAGCACCCCTCCCTTCGAATTCCCGAAGGAGAAAACTGACTCCAACCTTTTGTCAGCTTTGACCTTTGACGCCCAAATCAAGAGATCCGCCGTTCGCGATAGTCTCAACCTGCTTTCGCTCTGCGTTGGCATCGTGATGTGTGGCACGGGCGAGCTGAACGCTCTCCGCCGTCTTCGTTACGCTCACGGGCAACTGCTGCCATACGTCAAATACGGAAGCCACATGACTTCCCACATGGCCATGGGAATGCTTTTCCTTGGGGGAGGCCGACATACGTTTGGCACCTCCAACGCTGCCATCGCGTGCTTGATCGCTGCATTTTATCCCAGATGGCCCAACGCTTCAGGAGACACCAAGGTACTTCTCCCAGTTTTCCGACATCTTTGGGCACTGGCGGTGGAACCCCGTTGCCTCATCGCGCGCGATGCTGACTCGGGAGAGACGGTGTATATTCCTATCAAGCTGAGGCTCAAGGAAGGCGAGGTGGCAAGAGCGTACCAGTACACTTCGCCATCTCTAATTCCCGATTGGAATAACCTACTCGCTATATCGGTCGACAGTCCCCGTTATTGGCCATATTACATCGACTTCACAAGCGACCAAAGCACCCCGCGCTTCGCCACAACTGTCTTCAAGACTCAAACAATTTGGGTGAAGCGCAGGTCTGGGTATCTTGGATATGGGGAGGACCCTCGAGGAAACAGGAGTATATTTGCCTTTATGAGGTTCCGAGCTGGGGACGCTGCGGCGATGGATTTCCCTAGCGGGTCGGACGACGAGAGGAGACTGGTCAGGTCTCAGCTAGACCAGTTCATCACTTCCCTGTCCGTCGACACGAGGATTACTGGTCTTGCTGACTGGCTATGCCACACGGACCCGGAGTCAGAGCTGGAAGCGAAGGTCGTGAGCTATTGTCAGCAAAGTCTGCTAGAATGCCTATTACAAGACAAAGCATCGACCCTGCAAAACCTTCTCAATATCTTCCAAATTCGCTATGGTACCTCGGGGGACGAGATGTGCGGCACGGGTATTCCAATCCTCATGCTCAAACACCTGAAGTTCTTGGCCGCGTACTACGGACATTTACATAACCGTGCTTTTGGAGGGAGAGTCGGGCAGGAACGGACACTCAGGCCCCCATTGATCCGGTGGACATTGTTGGACGCTGCGGTCAATGTGCTGGACGACCATGTCAGAGGGTTACGAGGGGATGAACAGTTCATGGCTGTTCTGAAGACCTATCTCAGAGGCGAAGACTGCAAAGCTTTGCTGCCGCATGATCCAGAGGAGGCGAAAGCGCTAGGGCGCAATTTGGCTTTCTATCTTGTCAACGAACACGTCACGGGCACCGAGGTCATTTCAGCCTTTGGCAAGGTCGCTCAAGATGCGTTGAGGACTCGGAAGCTTGGGAAGAGTAATCTGGAGAAGATGGATGACGAACAATTGAAGAAGGCGGTCAGGATGGTCATACGGTCGGCTCTCGTGAGCGGGAATGGGACACCACTGTGGGAGCTGACCATTCAAGCGTTTGATGATATTGTGGGTGCCATGGGGTTCTGAGACGGTACGGGAGGAAGGATCCAGAATGATATTTAATCGTATGTTAACATTCCGACAAGCTTTCGTACTCTGCTGTCACATGAAAGTCTATGCCTATATACAGGTAGTTTGAAAGGGGTAGTGTGGTGATCATGTTCGCGTCGCTACAGCCATTGGAAGCACGTTTTGGGGGGTCTTCAATCACGTTGGGCCACTTGGCCGCTCAACTTGGTTTGCCGAGCTAACGAAGCCTTAAAGCGCAGTCGTCCGTCAACTTCAACACTCCTGATCCTCGTTTAGCTACTGCACGCACCTCATTGAGTTGCCGCAACAAGTCGATCGTTGTCTCCCAGCTGACGCAGCCATCGGTAATGCTGACACCCCACTTCAAGCATTGGGGTCCTTCAGCTGGAACGTCTTGTTTACCCTCGACCAAATTCGACTCGACCATGACACCCGTGATGGTCGTGTCGCCAGATTCAAGTTGAGAGCAGATTGAAGCGAGGACTTTTGGTTGATTCCGGAAGTCTTTGGACGAGTTTGCATCTATTTTGAGGTGAGCATTGCGTAGGTGAGCTGATGATTAGTGGTTAGACAGGGGACACAACGACGTACGGCTGCAGTCGATCATCACGCTTGGAGCCTTGCCAGCTTTCTCAAGACCGGCTCGAGCTTTTTGGACGTGTTCGGGGCCGTAATTGGGACCGCTACTGCCGCCACGGAGGATGACGTGACCGCTTGGGTTTCCGGCGGTGCGAACGATGGCAGCGAGACCTTTTCCAGAACAAGGCCAGAAAACGCGCACAGTTAAATATTTGAAGAGATGGAGCATTAACTGGGAGATACATACCGTGTTCAGTTACACCGAGGAAAGTATGTGGGTGGGATGCAGCGTTCATAGCGTCGACGGCGACTTGAATGGAGCCTTCAGTGCCGTTTTTGAAACCTGTAGGGGTGAGTTCAGGGTTATAGTTATACTAAGCTGCGTGTAGTCGAAAGCGAAGAGTAATCGTACCGATTGGGAAGGAAGAACCGGAGGCCAGCTCTCGGTGAAGTTGAGACTCGGTTGTCCGAGCCCCGATCGCTCCCCAAGAGATAAGGTCCTATCATGAGCGTAATCATGAGCCCTTGACTCCCGGTTTGGATATGTAGAAGCAGAGACGTACAGCGAAGTATTGCGGAGAGATGGTCTGTTGCAGATCATTGATGGTCAATGAGTAACCAGGAACTTTAAAAGCAAAATAAATCGCTCACATCAAGTAGCTCGCATCCGACCGGGAGGCCGCTATTAGTGATATCACAGAGAAGCTGGCGGGCGAGTCGAAGTCCCTTGTTGATTTTGAAGGAGCCGTCAATATCCGGGTCGCTAAAAGGTGTGGCGAGATAATTAGTTACTCGGAGCAGAGATGGTATTTGTTGGGAATGGTTACTTGACGAGTCCTTTCCAGCCTATCAGAGCGCGGTCGTTAGTCAAGACATCCCGGTAAATGTAAGCGAACTCAACGTACCGACAGTTGTCCTTGGTTTCTGGGAGAGTGAAAAACGAGGTCAAAGCGTGTCAGGTCTTCCAGCTAGGTAATCACTCACTTCGCTATAACGGTGACAGTCAGTATTGGCCCATATGGTGACTGTCCGAAAACACTCACAAGTACGTTCGCATAACGATGAACAAGCCTGGAAGTTCGTCGACCAGGCCCTTCAGTCTGCCAGCATATTCCAAAGCTTGCTGGGCGTCGTGAATACTACACGGTCCAATGACGACAAGAATACGTGGATCCGACCCGTCAATGATCTTGGCTGCGGTCTGGCGAGCCTTGGTGACGGTAATCATGGATTCCCGAGAGGGTACGACTTCATGCTTCAGAAGTGCAGGCTGAATGAGAGGCTCATACTGTGAGATCGGGGGAAAGTCAGCGGGCGAAAGCTGCTCATTACAGAGGTGGTAAACGTACGCCCAGGATGAGAGAGTCTTCAAGCGCAGCTTGAGATGGGGAACCGTTGCGCGATGGGTAGCTCGACATTGAGGGCGAATTGTTTCTAATCCGAGTAACTTTGTGGTGGTTGAGTTTGGGAGGAGCGTCGACGCGGGTTTCTGATCAACGAACGCGGTCAAAGCGCGAGTCTTTTGAAGGGGGAGAGGGATGTGCGTGCGTGCGTGCTTTTGGATTAGCTGAGCCACGTTTACATATCCTCACGAAATTTGGAGTCAGTGCATTGATGTGGGTCGAAATAACGAAACAGCCGTGATTGGTCCCCACGGCGGCGTTCCTCGGCCGAAGATCTCCCGTACTGTGCCGATATTGCACCTCACACTGAATACACACGTACGTCTTTATACGCTACAGAGTACAAACGAGGTATACACGGAGTCCCGGCTAAAAAGATGTCAAGCGAGAAACGTTCGAAAGGTTAACAGACAAGTTCTCCGAGAGTAGTAACGTTTGTGGAACCAACGAGTAATATTAATACATTACTGCATTCCATTATGCCATCCACCAGCGCCAGCGCCAGTGTTCCAGGATTCATCTCCTCCCATCATATTCATGTTCATGTTCATGGGCATACCAAGCCCGCCACCCCCCATCATATTCGGCATACCTCCAGCAACACCTACGCCAGGATTGTACTGCATCATTGCTGGGTTGGGACCACCTCCCATCATCCCGCTGTTGGGATCAAACATCATCTCCCCGTAGCCAGGTTGGAACTGCGGTACTTGCTGATGTTGGAACTGCCCTTGTCCTCCGCCCATCCCTTGCATACCCATGTTCATCCCCATGTTCATATTTGGGTCCATTCCGCCCATCATTCCATGAGGCATTCCCATCCCTCCCATTCCAGGCATACCGCTCATTCCGCCCATTCCACCCATCGGTCCGACCATCCCTTGCATTTGAGCCATATTCGGAGGCATCATGCCACGTCCTCCCATCCCACCGAACGCCCCTCCAGGCCCAGCGCCACCCATCATGCCCTGTTGGTTCATCATTGGGTTCATTCCAGGCATGCCACCATATCCAACCTGCTGCGGCATCTGTTGCTGATGTTGAGGTCGAACGATACCCAGCCCAACTCCACCACTGAACGCTCCGTTCGGGTTTCGAGCGTTTTGTTGGTTCATGTTCATCGGTCGAGGTGGAAGGATATGTCCCGGCCCATTGCCCATCCCCATATTCACTGCTGGTGACCCTCCAGTGTATTGAGGGGGTATGCTCCCGACCGAGCCACCTTGACTGCCCTGGCTCGCATGGCTCGCATGGCCCGGACGGTTGGGCGACTTCGGTCGGAGGATGTCGATTTCTGCGAACAGATGAATTAGCATTGCGCGAAGAAAGGCAAAGACAAAGAAAGGCTCATACGAACCCTGACTCATGGGGACAACGGCCCTTCCAAGCCCGTCTCTTGGGGGTTCACTCTCCCAAACAGTCTGATCCCACTCCCTCGCTCCAGTTTCGTCGATCAGGTCAGGAGTAAGCTCAAAGTCTCCACAAGTGACCCAACCAGGGCGAAGTGAGTAAGGACGACCAAAGATTTCGAGGCGGCGGAGTCCCAGGCAGAAGTTTTCGATGAGGGTGTACATCTCCGGTGGCTTGCGCGTGGGGTCTGGGTGAAAGGCAACAGGAATGTCAGTACGCCATAGAGGCAAGCCATGAAAGCCGAGGGAGTGTGACATACCACTTGGATCGCCTTCCCAAATGATAACGTCGGTATCTGGAAATGAACGCGAGGTAAGCACAAACTCATATAGGGAGTCATCAGCTCGGTTCATACCGATGTTACAATGTACAAACCAACTATCTGTTGACCTTCTTACGGTCCCGCGTATACCCATGAGACAATGTTGCTTTGTTCGCGTTAGGAGAGACGTAGTTGGCGGGTCTGTCTGCAGGAACAAAAATGGTCGAAGTCTCGTCAGCCTAGACTCTTGAGATACAGCCCCTGCCCAAGGACGGAGGACCAGTGAGAGAAAAAATGGACTGACCCCGGGACCCCGATTCGATTCATTGTTCGTCTTGATCCACACGACGTCTTCACATCGTCGATACCCCCATTTCGCCAGTAGCGCCCTCCCTTTTTCCAGCCCTTCACCAGCACCGCTTCCCACCCATAGAAAGACGAAAGAAGGGTCCGCTGCAAGGGTCGGTATCGGGCAGTTTTCGAGTTCGTCCCACGAGAAAGAGGACGAATACGGTGGATCGATCAGAATGGTGTCGAATTTCGGGATTGTTGGAGTGGACGTGGTGAGGGACGCCAGAGACGACAAAGGAATATGCATTGGTGGAGTGGCCACGGCGGCTACGGATGCTTTCTTCAGAGCTAACAGTCGTTGCTGCTTGGGGTATCTGAGATGAAAACCAGACCCGTGATCAGACATCCCACCAAGAGTCCAGTGGCGGAAGACTCACTCCTCAAATCGGCGTTCAGGCTCGGCCCCTTGAACCCAATTTTGCGGCCAATCCCCACTATCAACATATCTCTGCGAGTAGTCATTCCGAATCGTTTCCTCCTCGGGTACATAGTTAGGGTAGCGAGCCATCTTGGCCTGCTTTGAGGGTGGCAGATCCGGCCTAGGGATCGTCCGTGCCGGTGGTTGTGGTTGTTGAAACACCGAGCGCTTTTGGGTAGGTGGTGAAGTTGGCGG
>WSUB01000118.1:43115-115660 GCA_019633425.1 Tulasnella sp. 424 | reverse complement strand
GGCCTAGGGATCGTCCGTGCCGGTGGTTGTGGTTGTTGAAACACCGAGCGCTTTTGGGTAGGTGGTGAAGTTGGCGGTGATAATGGTGGCGAAGGTAACAGCGGTAGAGATAGTAAAGAGTGAGGGGGTGAATGGAGTTGGGCCAGCCGACGACGGTGCTCTCGCTGCATCGAGCGGACTTCGTTCGTCAAGATTGCATGTTGGGATAACAGGGCATGGGCGGAAGCTAGAGTTGAGTCCATTTCGGGCCAGCTGTGACGTGTCTGAGGTTGGAGGATCTTCAGGTCTCTCGATGTCTGGCTGTGGGGGGAAGGGTGACGGTTGGGTGGTGGGAGCAAAGAAGGAACTGCGGGAATTTGGGCAACGGAGAACGCCAGTCACGTGATTGATACCCCGTTGCTTCTGCTCGCAATCTGTGTCATCGACCACGAAACCTGCATCCATGTGTCTCACCTGGTTATCAGGTCTTCCTTGGATGGTTTGCTCAATAAACCGGGGTGCATTTCATCTCATATGGCTTCCTAAGGTTCCCCGAAGAGAATCACTCATTCTGGCAATAGGTGTACATGCGAAGCCTCAGGAACAAGAATAAGTGGCATGTTTTGGTTTGCTGTCAGTATTGTTCCCTTTTCCAATAATGCGGTCCCGACATCGGGCTGGCCCGCGACGGCCCGCGGCATTGTTCGGCGAGAGTTGGCCCCCCCCAAACCATAGCGTAATCCACACAAAGCCTTCTTCAAGTCCTCCAATACCCCTGAATTTGTGGTCGTGGCCTCATGTGGTTTCCAGACTGTGCATTCATTTCAAGTTGAAAATCCAAGTCACGGTGTGCATCCATGGAACAAATCGTCCGTGCGTTCGGCCTAATTATATAACTTCCGAGTCTTTGTCAAGCGGCGTACGGGCGACAACAAACCTCGCCCCTACCTTGATTCCCAAAGTTACAATTTTAGGTAGTCCTCCGGGACTCGGCTACCGTGGGTTACTGAATGGCAAGAGCATCCACAGCAAGGGGTCTGAAGGAAGCGATCTTCAAGGTTCGGGACGCGCTTCCATAGTCTATTATCTTCTTCACTTCTTTCGAGAACCCTCGGTCAGGTCCCCGACCTATCCTGTCTCACGGACTGAATACCGTTTTCGTACCAAATAGTTTCTCCGGCTTAACGGTCCCGAGGGCAAATGCGTTCCAACTTCTGCCTAAGACTTTGGGACCATAGAGGCGTCCGGTCGTCTGTAGCTGCAGAACCTCGCACCTGGAGCCCGAGAACAGCGAAGCAACTTTGACGTCCACGGTTTTTTTTTGTCCCCACTAGGGTCGCTCATACTTCGCTTTGACGTGTTTGAGGATCCAACGCCGAGATTCCCCGTCGACCGTGGACATTGGCGTTCGGACCACCCATGCCAAGGTAGCACCTCACATAGCCGCACGACGCCATGCCTTTTCTCTCTGTTGCATTTACAGCAATAAGGCTGTGTGCGTCTGTTACCATAATAAACCTCGTCAAACGCGAAGCGAGTATCCATCCCGCTTGACGTAATTTGGCCGGAGTCAGCGTTACCCCATTTATAATAGTCACTCATACTATTTTGTGACAATTATAGCCTGCATACATTATAAAAGCGTCAGTGGCTCGAGAAGGAGCGTAAATCACCAAGATCTCCTATCCGGCATTCCCAACAAGCTCAGTCCTCTTATCTGCTGCAACGAAACTAACAAAAATGAGAGGACTCCCATCTGTCGGCTCTCAAACCGGTATTTCCCAAGTTCCACTTCCGCCCAACCCAAACGTAGCATCAACCCAAGTTCACATTCAATCCCCCACAACCAACGCAGTCGTTTCGACACCGAAGTCTCCCACTGTGCACTCCAAAGCCACAGTTAGCACGGTGCCACAAAAATGCGGCCAATGATTCCTCCTGGAATTGAAGCCCCAGAAGGTACGAATACTATCACTAAATGGCTGCGTAAACGCCCAGAATAACGAGTAGTTTCTGCGACCAGTAAACTCTCCCGCAAGACCGAGAGGCGGTGAGAGTTATCCCCAAAAGACCCCACCTGTCCAGGCTTCAGCCACTGTCGCGCCCCACGATCATCCATAACCCTGCACTACTCGCCTCCTGCCGTTCCTACACATTTCTATGTACATTAGATCCATTTCGTTCCCCCTTGGTGAATCCTCGAAATTTCCCTCCTCTCAATTTGTTCATACCTACCTCGAGGTGTCTCTTTGATGTTCCGTCTTCATGTTTTCCCAGGATTCCCTCAGACCTATCCTTCACCAAGTTTTGGAGTTGTCTGCTCTCGCGTCACCATATGGTGACCGGGTTTCAGCCGTCACCACTGTTTTATAGAGCCTTCTTCCTAATTATGAGCATCCGTGTGCGGTACCAAGATCACGAATTATTGGAATAAACGATAGAGCTCACGACACGCCAGGATCCGTTTTTTTTAATTATTGGGAGCTGACCGAACTGCGTTCGGAGGGTGCATTTTCATGTTCTGTGAGAGGAAATTTTATATCCCTGAGTGTGAGATGAGCGACCAAGTTTTGGTAGGTCTTCTTCTAGCGTGTTGAATGGACGAACGGTCACGAACCATGCAAATCTTGGGGAGGACGGTGAACCGCGCGTTAGCGGAATTTTCGTCGCCTGTAATGATAGGTGCGTCTCCGTGAGTTACCAATTTCAAATCTAATTGTCATGGGGATCGATAAATTCCGACGACTTTTAAAAAATGGGCCATTACTTAGCGTGGTTCCTGCTTCATGATTTATCACCGACCTGACTTGAGGAGCGTCTGCGTCGTTTACGGTTTCAAACATGCTTCAGTACTATGCCGATGGCAGTTATCTCTCCCAAGCCTTTCAACGCTTCGTCTCTTTTCGTGGCTTGGGCATCTTCGTTAGCAGCGGCCTCTGTGATTCTTCTGCCTCGGATTTTTAAGCCCCCTTAACGGTGTCTTGTGCCACACAAAGGAGATTATCGATTACGCATATAGGGGTTACGGCTGTCTTCCTTATTGCCGGTGGCTACCCTTTCTACCCTTTTTGATCGAACTCTTCGTCGGGCTCAACGGTGCGGTCTCCGTCAACCCGTGGACCCGAACCTTCATCGGTCACGTGCTGGATACTTCCTTGGGTGCCAGACGTCATCAGAGATTCACTCGGTGGCGGGTACCCGTCAGTACCTTACATCGACAGTTCGAGCTGTCCTGGCTGGGTTGAGATGCCAATCGGCGATCTGAATGCTTAGCCGTGCAGGGGAGGGCCCGTCATCCCGGATTCCCGCGGATCGGGCCGGAACAACGTCGGAGCGGACTGCCAGTTCTCCGCTTCAACCTAACGCGGTTTGAGCTCCATCTAAGGCCACCGCCGGATTTCGTAGACTTCTTTTTGACTCTTCCTTCGAGAACGACTACGCAAAGGCACTCATCAGTACCGCGAAGACTCTCCACTCCTTGCCATCTTAGCTTCACATCAGAAGGTCCTGCGCCAATAATCACAATCTGGGCCTCCACGTTAACTACAGGCCAATCTAATTTTCTCGTTTGCCCTACTTTTGGCGCTTCTCGCGGCATTGACTAGGGATCTCCATACCTTAAAGGACGGCTTATTCTAATGGGCGACACCTCGTCGGAGAGACCCCAGTGGCGACCCCTTCTGACCGAAAGCTGTGCTGAGTCTGCTGACTAAATTCAGCATCTTGGGTGACGCGCCCGAGGGAAGTTCGCCAAGGGTGTAAGGGTACTCACCCTTCTTCGGCGAGGGTTTGCCACAGTTGGCTCCCCCCTCCACCGAACCATAACGTAATTCCCCCGAAGCCTTCTTAAAGTCCTTCAATACCCCTGAACTTGTGGGAGTGGCCTCATTCGTTTCCAGGCTATGCATTTATTTCCGACAGTGACCAGTTAAAAATACAAGTCATGGCATGCATCTACGGACCAAATCGTTCAGCCCAACTTCTCTGTCAAGCGGCGCACGGGCGACATCAAATCTTGTCCCTGCCTCCATTCCCAATGTTAAAAATTTAGGCAGTCCTCCGGGGTACCGCGGATTACTGGATGGCAAGAACATTCATAGCAAGGGGTCTGAAGGAAGCAATTGATTCTGGGGATCTTCAAGGTGTACGGCCGCCGTTCCATAGTCTATTATCTTCTTCACTTCTTTCGACAACCCTCACATCAGGTCCCTAGCCTACCCTGTCTCACGGACTCGATACCGTTTTAGTACCAAGTAGTTTTTCCGTGTTAACGTCCCCGAAGGCAAATGCGTTCCAACTCCCGCCTGGGAACTTATGACGCTTCCCTCCGCCAATTTTCATATCCTCTACCCTGCTACCCCTCAGTCCCCGTAAAGATGGGTGCCGTCCCGTGAGTTATCAATCTCAAAGCTGAGGGATCGATAAAATCCGACGACTTTTTAAAACAAAGGGCCATTACTTAGCATGATTCCTGCTTCATGATTCACCGCCAACCTAGCTTGAGGAAGCGTCCACGTCGTTCACGGTTCTAGGCATGCTCCAGTCCTATACCGATGCAGTTATCTCTCCCAAACTCTTCCACTGTGGCTTGGGCATCGCCGTTAGCAGCGGCCTCTGGTATTAGCAACACCTTAGAAAGATTTCCTGCGCCATAGTCACAATCTAGGCCTCCACAGTTAACTAAAGTCCAATAATACTTTCACCGTTTAAAATACTCTGCTTTTGGCGCTTCTCGCAGTTCCCGCTTCCAAGAGCGTGGGCCGACAGATCAACCTCAGTCGGCATTCAGGCAATCTTGAACGGTGTAAAGACTTGCCTTGCAGAAAGGTTGAACACTGCTGTGACTTTGTTGTCGAAGTATGCTGGCCTCGTGGCTCGTGAGCTCTCATGCCACCCAATGGCGAGTGTCACATTGTGGAAGCAGCAAACTGGGTTCTAACATATATATTGCCGCATCTAGATGTCCCTGGTGTCGAATTTAACATCGTAACAACCGAAATCCATCTCATTGAAACCACGTTAGCAATGAAGCGGCGCCTGATGTGCATCTATTCTCCTCTGATTCTTATTCTTGCTTAGCCAATAAGACGACAAGCCGCATATACTGAACTTTCCCTGGTATTTGTTTCGTTCAATTATTATGCTTATGGACTTCGTTCGTCAAGATTGCGTGTTGGATAATAGAGCATGCGCGGAAGCAAGAGTCGAATCCATTTCGGGCTAGCTGTTGGGTCTCCGAGATGAGCGGATCGGTCTCTCTACGTCCGTAGGGGAATCGTTGGGTGGTGGGAGCAACGCACTATGGAAAGTCCGCGCCAGAAGAATTCCCAGGGCAGGCTCAGGTTTCCCGATTTCACAAGGGAAAGTCGTGTTCTCCATCTGCGACTCAAATCCCAACGTCGTGAATTCCCCGCAGAAAATTCCCGCAGTTCCTTCGTTAACGAAGGAACTGCGGGAATTTGGGCGGAGAACGCCAGTCACGTGATTGATACCTGTTGCCTCCGCTCGCAAGCTGTCCAGCTACCAGGAAACCTGCGTTCGTGCGAGTCACCCGGTTATCAAGCCTTCCCTGGATGATTTTGCCCAACGAATCGGGGGCAGTTCATCCCAAGTCCGCATGAACCATGTTTCAAATATCCATATATGGCTTCCTAAGTTGTCCGAGGAAAATTGCTCATTCTGGCAATAGGTGTACACGCGAAGCCGCAGGAGCAGTAAACCGAAAGGAGAATGTGTGGCGTTTCTTGGCTTGCTGTCAGTGCTGTTGCCCTTTCTAGTAATGCGGTCCCCACATTAGGCTGGCTCGCAGCCCGCGGTCCGTTGGTAAAGATACCGGTCGGCATATTCGAAGCTGGAGTCCGGACCGAGGGATGGCCAAGACACGACTTCATTTAGAGCCCCGCTAGTCAGAAATTTGACCCAATGATGGAATTGTTTTGAGGGAACGGGAGAATCTCATTCAGAGGACCAAAATAAAGTATTAACCATGGTTTTACTGTCAGTACAAGACCAGATAATTTGGTTCTGTTACTACCCATCTCGTGGTCTCGTTTGCTTTGGGCGGGATGAGAATCAGTCGCCCGCGGGACGCGGGGCGGCGAAATTTTTCCCCGATGCCTGGGCTCGCGGCAGGCCGCAGCGTTGTTCGGCGAGGGTTTGGCAGAGATGGCTCCCCCCTTCCGGAACCATAACATAATCCTCGCAAATCCTTTTTACAGTCCTTCAGTACCCCTAAATCTTTGCAGTCGTAACCTCATGTCATTTTCGGGCTGTGCATTTCCTTCGAACGGTTACCAGTTAAAAGTCTTAGTTACGGTATGCATCCATTGAGCAAATTACAAATCTTTAACCTAATTTCTCTTCCAAGCGGCATGTAGATGACATCAAATTTTCGCCCCTGCCTTGATGTAGTCCACCAGGGCTCGAGTACCGCCAGGTTACCGAATAGCTCGGAAAAGCATCCACAGCAGGGGGTCTGAAGGAAGCTTCTGGGGTCCGGATCCTTAGGCCTTCCAGAGTCTATTCTCTTCTTCACTTCTTTCGACAGGGCTCGCATCAAATCTCCGACTTATCCTGTCTCACGGACTCAATACCGCTTAGTACCAAATACTCCTTCTGGCTTAACGGTCCCGAGGGCGAATGTGTTTCAACTTTCGCCTGGGAATTTGGGGCCGTGGAGGGCTCCGGGCATTGTACATACACAACCGCGCGAACGTGACTGCGCTACGGGTTCCCTCCCCAGCCCCGGCTTACCAGTAGTCGCCCGTACCCAGGTGTTGTCAAATCTTCGGGGTGACGCGAGTCCTACCATGATTACCCTGGCTGCATCATTTGTGGCCATCTTTGTCCAAGTCAAACCCGACCTCTACACCCAACAAATATCAAAATCGAACGACAATACATCAGGATTAATATCCAACTTCAGTCCGAACGCAATTCTGGAACAGCGTACACCACCCTACAGCATCCTCAAGCCCAGTTAGCTACAGGTCAATAATGATTAGTGCATGATCTCATCACCTTGCTCCTTTTGTTTACTAAGGGAACGCTTGAGCCATCTTTCTTGGCGGGCTTGGAATACCCAGCCCAGTTTTCAACAGGACCAACACTCGGCTTCTGGATACTGCCAATCCCATTCTCTGCTACAAGATGCGAGTACTCCTCTCACCTTGATCCACACCTTTTATCTAACCAAACCTCATTTATATTGTCCATAGTTGATCTGGCATGTCCGGTTGACGGGGAATCGGACATTGAAACACTGCCGTTGAACGGTCTTCCGGTTAGCATAAGGGACCTCAATGAAACACAACCCTAACTCTTTCCTGTCCTTCTTAGTACTTGTAAAGGGTTGCTCTAGATATTTCAATGTATATACATCTATGTTTGGCACACGACTACATATGGATTGATTTGAATGGGGCCAGGTGGGCAGACAAAATTTATGCTGGGACCCCAGAACCGCACCCGTAGAAATGTTGCAATACCCTGGTCAAAATCCACTGGAATCTACTGGGTCCCTTAGACCTAGGTAGCCTCGGGATTTCTTCCCGACCCTGTTGAAGCCGTACGGGTCACCGGCGCGACGGACCCGTCGCTCATCCACGGCAGCTGGGCGCACAGTGTGTAGCTGCAGAAGCTCGAACCTGGAGCTCGAGAACAAGAAGTTTACTTTGAGGTTCACAGGTTTTGATCCCTGCTAGGGTCACTGATAGTTCGATTCGACGTGTTTATGGATCCAACGCCCAGATTCTCCGTCTATCGTGGACATATGCCGGGTGCCCAGACCATCCATGCCAAGGTAGCACCCCACATAGTCACGCAGCGACATACCTTTTCTCTCTGTGGCATTTACTACAATTAGGTTGTGTACGTCCGTTACCGGAATTGACCTCGTCAAACGCGAAGCGGGTTGGATACCGGCTCAATGGGACGTTGGTCGCAGCCAGAGGACACCGTTACCCAGTTTATAATAGTCACCCATACTATTTTGTGACAATTATAATCTGCATGCGTTATAAAAGCGTCATTGGCTCGAGCGGGAACTCAAATCACGAAACATCCCATCTCGAATTCCCAACCAGCCCAGTCCTTTTCTCTGCTGCAATGACACTTCCAAACACGAGAGGACTCCCATACGTCGGCCCTCAAACTAGTATTTCCCAAGTTCCGCTTCCGCCCAACCCAAACGCGCCATCAACCCAAGTTCTCATTCAATCCCCCACGACCAACGGAGCCGGTTCGACACCCAAGCCCCCCACTGTACACTCCAAGGCCACAGTTAGCACGGTGCCACAAAAGGCGACCAATGATCCCTTATGGCATTGAAGGTAAGAATAATAGCCCTACATGGCTGCGTAAATGCACAAAATAACGACTAGTTCCTGCGACCAGTAAGATGTCCCGCAACACCGAGAGGCGGCCGAGAGGTATACTCAAACGACCCCACCTGTCCAGGCTTCAGCCACTGTCGCACCCCAAGATTGATCATCCATGCTTCTGCATTACTCTCCTCCTCCCGTTTATTACACATTTCTATGCACATTAGATGCTGTTTCCTTTCACCTTGGTTAATCCTCGAGATTTTCCTTCTCTCAATTTGTTCCCATCTGTCTCCAAGTGTCTCTTTGATGTTCTGTCTTCCTGCTTTCCGAGGATCTCCTCAAGCTTATCCCTCACCAAGCATTAGTGTCGTCGGCTCTCGCATCATCATGTGTTTGCCCAGGTTTCCAGCGGTCGTCACTGATTTAGAAAGCTTCCTTCTCAATTATGAGTATTCATGTGCGGTAACCAAATCACGAATTATTGCAATAAACGAGAGAGCTCACGGCACGCCAGGATCCCGGTTTTTTTATGATCGGAACTAACCGATGGGTTCGGAGGGTGCACTTTCATGTTTCGTGAGAGAAATAACTATATTTCTTGATGTGTGATGAGCGACGAAGTTTTGGTAGGTCTTCTGGCGTGTTGAATGGACGAACGGCACGAACCACGCAAAACTTGGGCAGGCCAGTGGTGGACCGCGCGTCAGCAGGATTTCGTCGCCTCTATCCATCCAATCACTAGCCTTGAGATGCAACGTTTCATTTAGATCACTGCGTCTGACGCGGTTGATCAAGGACGGGTGGTACACCGGTAAGTTTCGGTTTCTGCGCGCGCGTGGTGGTCAGTTGGGATCATGTGACGCTTTCCCCTCGTCAATTGTCATATCTTCTATCCTCCTACCCCTCAGTCCCTGTAAGGATGGACACCGTCTCCGTAGTCTATTAGTCTCAAAGCTAATTATCATGGGATTGATAAAATGCGCGACCTCTGAAAGAAAAATGGGCCATTACTTCGCGTGGTTCCTGCTTCATGATCATCGCCCGAGGAAACGTCCACATAGTTCACGATTCTAAACATGCTCCAGTACTATACCGATGGCAGCTATTGCTCACAAACTCCTCCAACGCTCTGTCTCTTGCTTGGGCATCGTCGTTAACAGTGGGCTCTGTCGACGTCGTTAGTCTGCCTCGGTATTTGGAACCCCGTTAACGGTGTCTTGTGCTACACAAAAGACACACATACCGGGGTTACGGCATTGCCGGTGGCAACCCTTTCTACCCTTTTTGATCGAAACCCGTCCGGCCTTGTCAACCCGATAGGTCACGTGCCGGATGCTTCCTTGGTGCCAGACGTCCACATAGAAACCCTCTACTTACGTAGCGGGAACTTCCTACTACTTGTACTTGTACTAATTAAAGTCTACCACTGGTCTCTGGCCGGTTATATAATTGGCTTTGCCTGTTCACGCCAATATGGAGCTCTACTCTGAATCGATCATAGAAGCCTCGTGGCTCGATTTTCTTTCCTTTCGACCGCGTTCTGACAGATTTGATCTGCTATTACGAGCTGTTCCACCCTTGTATTACTGGTGGGTACCACTTTGAGGAGTGTGGTGACTCACCATCGCCGTACGAGCACGAAAGCGAGGAACATTATAAAACTCGCGTACACATTTGGAACTTCCGAAATTGCCGACTGTTCCACTAAATCCGTATGCCAAGAACATCTCCGAGCGGTCCAAATCCTACACCATTCGTGGTAAAGAGGTACAAATTATTGTCAAACCGGCAAATATTCATCTGGTGAGAGGGGAACGAAGCCAAAAGAATGGTCTTTCCATTGATGTATCTCGCCTCGTATTCCATCACTCACACGTAGACACCGGAGAAGCCCATCTACCATGGCTGGTCCTGGCATGCTGAAGGCATGGCGAACGAAAGGATCATCGTATCGGGGATATACTATCATGACTCTGAGAATATCAGTGAGAGCGAACTCCGGTTCTCCACGCTTAAAGCTAAAGTATCCACAAGTAACCCAACCACGACGAAGTGAGTAAGGACGACCAAGGATTTCGAGGCGGCGGAGTCCCAGGCAGAAGTTTTCAATGAGGGTGTACATTGCAGGTGGCTTGCGGGTGGGTCTGAGTGAACGGCAGCAGGAATGTCAGTACGCCATAGAGGGGAGGCATGGAAGCCGAGGAGGTGGGACAGACCACTTGGATCGCCTTCCCAAATGATAACGTCGGTATTTGGAAATGAACGCAAGGTAAGCACAAACTCATACAGAGTCATCAGCTTGGTTCATACCGATGTTACAATGTACAAACCAACTATCTGTTGACGTTCTTACGGTCCCGCGTATACCCATGAGACAATGTTGCTTCGTTCGCGTTAGCAAAGACGTAGTTGGCGGATCTGTCTGCAGGAACAAAAATGGTCCAAATCTCGTCAGTCTAGACTCTTGAGATACAGCCCCCATCCAAGGACGGAGGACCACTGAAAGAAAAGATGGACTGACGTCGGGCCCCCGACTCTATTCATTGGTCGTCTTGATTCACACGACGTCTTCACATCGTCGATACCGCCAGCAACGCCCTGCCCTTTTCCAGCCCTTCACCAGCACCGCTTCCAACCCATAGAAAGACGAACGAAGGGTCCGCTGCAAGGTCGGTATCGGGCAGCTTTCTAGTTCGTCCCACGAGAAAGAGGAAGAATACGGTGGATCTATCAGAATGGTGTCGAATTTCGGGTTGTCGGTGTGAATGTGGTGAGGGACGCCAGTGACGACAAAGGAATGTGCATTGGTGGAGTGGCCACGGCGGCTACGGATGCTTTCTTCAGAGCTAAGAGTCGCCACTGCTTTGGGTATCTGAAATAAAAACAGATTCGTGATCAAACTTCTCGCTAAGAGATCAGCAGCGTAAGACCTACTCTTCAAATCGGCGTTCAGGTTCAGCCCCCTGAATCCAATTTTGCGGCCCCTCCCCAGTATCAACATATCTCTGCGAATAGTCATTCCGAATCGTTTCCTCCTCGGGTACATAGTTAGGGTACCAAGCCATCTTGGCCTGCTTTGAGGGTGGCAAAATCTGGCCTAGGGATCGTCCGTGCCGGTGGTTGTGGTTGTTGAAACACCGAGCGCTTTTGGGTAGGTGGTGAAGTTGGCGGTGATAATGGTGGCGAAGGTAACAGCGGTAGAGATAGTAAAGAGTGAGGTTGGAGGATCGTCAGGTCTCTCGATGTCTGGCTGTGGGTGGTGGGAGCAACGAAGGAACTGCGGGAATTGGGCAACGGAGAAGGCCAGTCACGTAATACCCGTTGCTTCCGCTAGCAATCTGTGCTACTTATCTGCCACGAAACCTGCGTCCGTGTGACTCACCCGGTTATCAGGCCTTCCTGGGATGATTTGCCCAATGAATCAGGGGCATTTCATTCCAGGTCCGCATGAAACATGTCTCAAATATACATATGGCTTCCTAAAGTTGCCCTTGGAGAATCGCTCATTCTGGCAATAGGTGTACATGCGAAGCCTCTGGAGCAGTAACTCGAAAGGAGAATAAGTGGCATGTCTCGGTATGCTGTCAGTGCTTATTGCCCTTCCCAGTAAGTAATGCGGTTCCGACGTGGGTGTGCCTCACGAGGGGCCGCGGCAAGAGTTTGGCGCAGTTGGCTTCTCCCCCCCCCCCCCGAACCATATATCAACGTAATCCCCGCAAAGCCTTTGTCGAGGCTTCAAGTCCTTCAATACCCCTGAATTTGTGGTCATGGCCTTAGGTCGTTTCCAGACTGTGCATTTCAAAATCCAAGTCACGGCATGCATCCATGAAACAAATCGTCCGTGCGTTCAGCCCAACTTCTCTGTCAAGCGGCGTCCGGGCGACATCAAATCTCGCCCCTGCCTTGGTTCCCAAAGTTACAGTGTTAGGTAGTCCTCCGGGGTACCGCGGGCTACCGAGTGGCAAGAACATGAGGTCTGAAGGATAAGCAATTGATTCTGGGGGATCTTCAAGGTTTAGGAACGCCCTTCCATAGTCTATTCTCTTCCTCACTTCTTTCGACAACCCTCGCATCAGGTCCCCGACCTACCCTGTCTGACGGACTCAATAACAATTGAGTACTAAATAGTTTTTCCGGGTTAACGGTCCCGACGGCAAATGCGTTCCAACTTCCGCCTGGGAATTTGGGCCATGGACGCGTCCGGTCGTCTGTAGCTGCAGAACCTCGAACCTGGAATTTGAGAACAGGCAAGCAACGTACGGTTACTTTGAACTTCACAGTTTTTTGTCCCTGCGAGGGTCACAGATATTTCGAGTCGACATGTTTGCGGATCCCCACGCGACACATGGTGCTTGGCCCGCCCAGGCCGAGGTAGCACCCCACACAGCCGCACGGCGACATACCTTATCGCTTTGTGAAATTTGCAATAATAGGGTGTCGTGCGCCTGTTGTTAGAATTAACCCTCTTCAAACGCGAGGGGGTTTGGATACCCGCTCGACGTGACTTTAGCCGCGGCCAGAGGACACCGTTCCCCGATTTATAATAGTTATTTATATATTTTTGCGACACTCACGGTATGAATACATTATAAAAGCGTCGGTGGCTCGAGAGGGAGGCGCTGATCACCAAGAACCCGAACTCTCAATAAGCTTAGTCCTTTTCTTTGCCCAACGACATTTCCAAACATGAGAGGACTCCCATCCGTCGGCCCTCAAACTAGCCTTTCCCAAGTCCCGCTACCTCCCAGCCCAAGCTTGGTACCAACTCAAGTTCCCATTCAATCCCCCACAACCAGCGGAGTCGGTTCGACCCCGAAGCCTCCCACTATGCACTCCAAAGCCACAGTTAGCACGGTGCCACAAAAGGGGAGCCAATGATTCCTCACTACATTGAAACCCAGAAGGTAAGAGTAATAGCCCTATATGGCTGCGTAAACACACAAAATAACCACTAGTTTCTGCGACCAGTAAAATCTCCCGCAACACCGAGAGGCGCCGGCGGCTGAGAGTTATACCGAAATGACACCACCTGTCCAGGCGCCAGCGACTGTCGCGCCCCACGATCATCCATGCCCTGCACTACTCCCCTCCTCCCGTTTCCTACACATTTCTATGCACATTAGATGCCGTTTCTTGTCACCTTGATAAATCCTCGTGATTTTCCCTCTCTCAATTTGTTCACGTCTACCTCTAAGTGTCTCTGATGTTCCGTTGTCCTGTTTCCGAGGATTTCCTCAGGCTTATCCTTCACCAAGTTTTGGAGTCGTCTGCTCTCGCGTCACCATTTGATGACCCGGGTTTCCAGCCGTCATCACTGTTTTATAGAACTTCCTTCCCGATTCTGAGCATCCGTGTGCGGTATGAAAATCAGAAATTATTGGAGTAAACGATAGAGCTCACAACACCCCAGGATCCCTTTTTTTGATGATTTGAACTAACCGAACTGCGTTCGGAGGATGCATTTTCATGTTTCGTCAGAGGAAAATTTAATTTCTCTCGGTGTGTGATGGGCGACAAAGTTTTGGTAGGTCTTCTGGCGTGTTGAATGGACAAACGGTTACGAACCATGCAAATCTTGGACTGCGCAGGACGGTGAACGGCGCGTTAGCGGGATTTTCGCCGCCTTTGTCCACTCACCGGTCCCTCAGTCCCTGTAAGGATAGGTGCGTCTCCATGAGTTACGAATTTCAAAGCTAATTGTCATGGGGATTGATAGAATCCGACGACTTTTAAAAAATGGGCCATTGCTTAGCGTGGTTCCTGCTTCATGATTTATCACCAACCTGACTTGAAGAGCGTCTGCATCGTTTACGGTTCCAAACATGCTTCAGTACTATACCGATGGCAGTTATCTCTCACAAGCCTCTCAGCGCTTTGTCTCTTTTCGCGGCTTGGGCATTGTCGTTATACGTAGCAGCGGCCTCTGTGATTCTTCTGCCTCGGATTGTTAAGCCCCCTTAACGGTGTCTTGTGTCACACCAAAAAGAGACTATTTATAACGCATATCGGGGTTACGGCTGTTTTCCTCATTGCCGGTGACAACCCTTTCTACCCTTTTTGATCGAACTCTTTGTCGGGCTCAACCGTTTGCTCTCCGTCAGCCCGTGGACCCGAACCTCCATAGGTCACGTGCGAGGATACTTTCCTGGGTGCCGGACGTCATCAGAGGTCCACTCGATAACGAGTACCTGTCAGTACCTTACATCAACGCCGCAGCTTGGGCTGTCCGGCTGGATTGAGATGCCAATTGGCGATCTGAATGCTTAGCCGTGCAGGGGAGGGGGCGTCATCCCGGATTCCCGCGGATCCGGACGGAACAGCGTCGGAGCGGACTGCCAGTTCTAGGCTTCATCTAAGGCCGCCGCCATACTTCGTAGGCTTCTTTTGATTCTTCCTTGGAGAACGACTACGCAAGCTATGAGACTCGTCAGTGTCGCGATGACTTTCCACTCCTTGGCATCCTGGTATTAGCATCGCGTTAGAAAGATTTCCTGTACCAATAGTCACAATCTAGCCCTCCACAGCTGACTACAGCCCATTAGTATTTTCACCGTTTAAAACGCGCTGCTGTCGGCGCTTTGACTAGAGGTCTTCATACCTTAAAGGACACACTCCACTCCCCCTATACTAGCCTACAGATCTGATGGCCCGACCTCGGCGAAGCGAGTCTATACCATTTGGAGTCCGATCATCAGTCGCCTTGGTCCCTCCTTCTCCACTACCCACTTCGAAGCCATTTGATGCCGCTCGAGGTTTCACTAATCTATTATCATTCACCGCCCCGTCCCGCCCTGTGTTTACAAAGACATTCAAACCAGTCGGGCGGTGTTTCAGAGACCTGCTGCAACGCCGCAGCGTTCTCGCTTCCACGAACATGGCCCGACAGACCAACCTCAGTAGGCATTCAGGCAATCAACGGAGTAAAGACTTGCCTTGCAGAAGGGTTGAGCACTGTTGTGATTCTGTTGTTGAAGTACGCTTGCGTCGTGGCTCGTGAGCTCCCATGCTACGCAACGGCGAGTATTACATTACCGAATCAGCAAACTGGGTTCTAACATATATATTGTCACGGCTAGATTTCCCCTGTGTCGAATATAACATCGTAACAAACCAAATCCAACTCCTTGAAGCCACGTTAGTGATGACGCGCTTCCTGATGTGAGTCTATTCTCATCTGATTTCAATTCTTGCTTAGCCAATAAGACGACAAGCCGCATATACTGAAATTTCCTTGGTATTTGTTTAGTTCAACTATTTATACTTATCGCGACCAACCAACGCTTGCTACTTTGCTTAGAACCCAATGTTTGCTTGTAATTCACTTGTGCATCAATACTACCTTCCTAATTTCAATGTGGGTGATCCCTGAATCCTGCTTTGGTCAATGGGCACCAGCGCGGATAGATTAAGCGAACGATGGGATGAATATTAGCCACGCGTGAGCACGGTTCCTCTCCCTTGAATCGAACTCTTGAGTAAGACTCTCAAGGCCACAGACGATGACCGACTGCTGGGTTCCGACGTTGCTCGTGGCGAAGGCGACCTCGCCGGCACCGTTACCTCCAATATTAACTCACAGCCCCAGTCCGAGGAAGAGATCTGAGCTTCTATCGGATTCTTGGTGTTAGCGTTGAGGGTTGAGGAGCCGAGCGCCTTACGATAATCCCATTCAAATTGAAGGTACTCCAGTGGACACCGGCGAGTACGGAAGCTGCACCGATTCCCGGCACTTCTTAATCAAATTAGATACTGGATATGTATATACATGGGTATTGCGCAGAATCAATATCCGAGAGTAAGGCCATCCCCGCAAACTAGCAAAGAACGCCAGGTTGAGGTGACGTTTCCTTTTGAAGCACGTGACTGTCGTGTCGGCTTTTGAATTCGTTTGTTTTCACAATCCTAACAACTAACCACACCCCAGAATGTTTCGCAACGCATCACAGTCTTGGATCTCTGTAAAGGCAAGACGATATCTTTCAGACCTTACTGAGATGTTTTGATCAACTGTTTGCTTGCTTTCGTGTAGGCTGCCCTTTCCAGGATCGTAAAACCAGCTCGACCCAGAACGCCCCGAAATGCCCAGAACCGACTAGGGACGGCAGACGGTCCTAACGAACGCCCTATACGACCCAGTCAACTACGTCAGCGGCGCCGTCTATTTCCGCATGCTGCAACTCAGGCTCGGGAACTTGGAGGCACCTCCACGCTCGCACCACGGCGGGGAAAACTGGTGAAACAGCCTCCTCGCACCATTCCTGGATCAGCTTTGCACCGTATCGTTAATCGTTATGATTCTCAAATTGACTCTCTCAGCCTTGAACTTCATAGAACGGAGCTCGCAGTTTTCCGCGAACGATTTGACAAGGAACGCGTCATAGGCGAGCTTCTGGACGCGGAGACGACCCTCACGAACGAACGCTCAAAACGACATCATCTCGAAAACAGGATGAAGGAAGTTGTGAAAGTTGCTGAGGGCCTCTATTTTGACTCTGTGATTCCTCTTGCAGACTCTGAGACTGACTCCTTCGAACTCGATACCCGCGAGACTCTTCCTGAACTCCTTCGCCGAATCCGTACTCGCGTCCAAACACTTCACGCCTATCACGCTCGGGACTTTAACACAATAGGTGACTTGCAACGTGAGCTCGAAGATATGCGCGAAACTTTCGTGGAACGGGAACTCCGATGGTACCATGAACGTCAACCCGCTTTGCGCACACTCTCTCTTCTTCAGGAACTTCAACTCGAATACGGGATGGCTCTTTGGAGACAACGTGGAATGGAACTCCAGCTCCTCTCTGCACATCGTGAACTGGATGCTCTGTCCGACCATTCTGAAGCTTACCGGCGCGAGATTGGCCATACCGAGAAACAAGCTGCCTACATCAAGGAATTGGAGCTCCGTCTGCGAAGCGTGGAGGAGAGTGTACGAAAGACTGTAATGATATTGGTACAACCCAAGGGTCGCTTGGGCGGGAGCCTGGTCGAACTGGAGCAATCTGGCGAAGAGAGCGAAGAAGGGGTCAAAGAGCAGTCTGATGACGTAATAGAGGGACACAGGACATCGCGCCAGAGCAAGGGCGAGAGCTACCAGAGCACTGCAACAGCAGTGAGCCAAACGAAAAGCACTCCAACTTCAACTCATTCTCCAAGAAAGTCTGTTCACTTCAAGCTTGACGATTGCGATCTCTCAACGGCCTCAACCTCCGATGCATCCGCATCTCCGAGAATGGAATAGATCTCGCCCTCGCCATACACCGAGAGATGAAGAACTAAGAAGACCGCTTCTTTTTACATTATCACCCAGAACGATGGCGTTCCGGTATTACTTGGGGACTCAAATATATTGTTCTTTGAAATGGTGATTATGATTTCGGCGTTGAGATCCAACAGCGATGGGAGCTGGGCCGCCAGCGACAGCTGAAAAACTTACTCTAGACGAGTGTAGAGGTCAGCACAACGGCGACGGCTCGTCACGACACGTTATTCCAGTGCCTTCTAAAGAGCTTCATCATCCCGAATGATGAGGGAAAGGAAGGGGAGTGTCGGTAGCACAGTGGTGCGGACGACTGGATGTGTACGCCAGTCGAGATTGAAACGGCTGTCCCGAGAGGCATAATTGGGCATGAGAACGTACTTCGCTCAGGCATGTTTGGATGGCGTTGATGCGCTTTCACTACCTTTAGACACTCCGCTCCAGCCGAGCGTGTGCGCCGTGCTGTCAAAGGAGGCAATGGAGGGAGTTGGAATTGCATAAGCTACCGCTACTTGCCGCTACGCATATTGTCACCAAGCAGGTACTGGACAAAGTAACGAATCGCATGAGAAGAACCGCAACCTCTCGTGGATCGGTGGGCTGGAATATTATGTGGGATGGAATGGTAGACTGAACAAACGCCGCACAATGTTCGGTGCACCGCGGACCCTTACTGGAGCCTTCATTATGCTCGCAGATCGACCGGTCAGTAGTACTGTCATGTGTCACTACACTGTTGATATGTTTTCATTACAGTGGCTGGGTTGACTTGGGGCTTCGTGTTTCAGAAATGTTTGGATGTCTTGGTGAGCCTGAGGACTCAGGGTCCTTGAATCGGTTATCCCCTTTGTGTCGGCTGCCGCCTGGCGACATCAACCGAAAAGCAACCACTTCCTTTCACCTGGGCCAAATCTTGGTTATTCGAAGTCGTCTCCATGGCTTTGCACCGCGTACTTGCAGCGAGCCCCCATCCCGCTTGTTATCTATCCACTTTGCGACTCGTACACAAAATCGTCTTCCTCTCAGGTCACTCCTGATCTCAGAGATGGAGTGGTGACCCCAACGGGTTAGTTAAAAGCGAGTGATTCCTGCTTAGCTATTCTCGTCACTACGGTTCTAATACCACTTTACCCCTTATCAACCTTCGACGAATCATCGGCAGCCAATGACATCACCTCAGCGCCCTCAACGCCGCTCTTGCCTTCCCCTCCCACTACTTAGAGAGTCTCTACCCTCACCTCTTCCTACACCATCCTCCTCTCCGGCTTATTCCTGCCAAAATACGTTGCAGCTGGACTTACCCGTGAACGGGAACGACACGGAGCGCAAGCCTGGTTCCCCAAACAGAAGACAATTTTCTGAGATCTTGGCCCTTCCCCGTGACTCATCGCAAAATAGGATGGGCTTAGAGCTATTCCACTGGCCGGACATTTATCGGGATGAGGAGGATAATGATCAGCCTCGTCAACGGGGGTCACCACGTGTCCACAGCAATCAAGCGTTGGCCAGCGAGCCACCTCGTGTATGTGTCGCTTCGTTCATTTCTAGAGATTTGGTACTGAATACCCCTTTCTCAGCTTTATGCACTTCTAGGAAGACTAGCCGCATCTTTCTTCCAACCGAAGCTTTTCTGCGTTGAGGAACCTCTCGACGGTCTTTCCATATCGTATTGTGGTGACCAAACGACATATGTCGACACCAAAACTTTGAGCCGCCTGACCATTTACCATGTTGGAGCTGTATCTGATGAGAATACCAGGGATCAGGCTCTCGTCGCAGTGCGGGCAGGAACCGCAGATATCCACTGTTGAAGTCTCTATCCAGCGTGCCCCTAGCAAGCATGGAATATACCCTTTCGTTTACTTTAGAATATCCTTAAAGCTATCACGGACTCATTATGATGTAGATTTACCTGTGTATGCGGCTTGCAATTTGAATAGCTTAAGTAACCTCGGCGTGCTCTTTGGCCTACGAATTGGTGCGTCGCTGTCCGACGGACATAATCGACCCATCTTGGCAAAGCCGGAAGCGTATATTACGATGCAAGGGATACGAAGGTAGTGACCTCTCAATCTCTAAAGATCGATGTTCTCTATTTGCAGGTATTGGACAGGGAACGGTGTCCTCCCGAAATGCCTATATTGGGGGGTTGATTTTGGCTCAGTCAACAAAGTGGTCGAGAGAGGTACCCAACGGACTCACATTTCCACGACCGGTAGGGGTAACCCTTTGACTTCCGGATCTTCTGCTATTTCCGAGAGGCCCTCTCCAGAGATCGGGGCGTCTCCGAACGTCCAATAGCATCGGAAGGCTCTTCCGATAGCGTCGAGGTGGACGTAATAATGAATGGGACTCTGGATAGTTCGAGTCAAAGTCTCTAATGACGTGGCGTCGAGTCCATGACAGGTTTCGGTCACTTGGAAGAAGGTTCAGATGAGGACAGAATCAACTCGAAGGAAAGCTTGACTTACAAAGTACCAAGTCCTCGGGCTCGACACCATGCTCGGAGGCTAGGCGACCCACATTCGCGCAAAGCCAGTTCCATTCATCCTTAGATTCTTTCAACGTGTTGGTCCAGGACATCATCAAGTAGTCGGAGATGGGGTTGACTTGGCCCCCTTCAGGAAGAGGGTTGCAAGTTTTCCTTCCAATGTCGAAAGGCGTTATTAGATGGCGAATACTTGGCCTGACTAAGATATTAATCACCTGAAAACGCCCGGTTGGACTTCCTCCAAGTTTCCAGCATTCTTTCTTGTGACTACTCCTCCGAATTCCGTGGAAACCGACCCTAATTTCCTAAAAACCCTTTCGTTTCGATGGACTTCAAACACCCCGAAATCCCCCGGTTCGAAACATCCTTTCACTTCAGACGGCCAAGACAAGTATCGCCGGGAGGGAGCAATCCAAAACTGCTTGAGATACCGTAAAGCAGACGCCGTATCATCGAATGTGTGTGGGGAGGTTCCCAGAACTGCCTGCGGGTTTCCTGCAAGAGCATAGCCGAGCGGACGGAGGGGTCTGTACTGGCCTGTGAGTGAAGATGTGTCAGAGAGCTTTTGACGGCAAGGTATTGGGAGTCTCACCTGTTCGCAGGAACTGACAATGGCGTCATGTGAGCATTAGCCCTTTCCTGTAACGTTGCCATAGAGCTTACCTCTGACCAAGCAGTTTGGACCAGCTTTTCAACCGACTCTGATGAATTATATGCGCTGCTGCTGACTTCGGGAGTCAGAATGATTTTACGTTCGTCGTCTATCGAAGCTTTCTGCAGGTTTGAGCTACGTCAGGACCACCTCCCCGTATTCAGTGGCGAGACTCACAGCTAACGCGTCCCAGAGTACGCTCGACGGAAGCGAGGGGTAATTACGGAGCAAACCTTCTGCCGCATCCTAAAATCGATATTGGGTTAGTGGGGCTGGTGCTAAGACAGGTGTCACATACCTTCATGTCGATAAGCTGCCAAAAGGGGAGAAATTGGTGAGTGATTTCCATGATCAATATTTTTCTGTAGCTTATAGTAATCATACCAGCTGCCATGCGTCCTGTAGAGCCGTCTCTGGCGAAGTTCTAAGCAGCTCGCCCAGGTAGACGTGGAAGGGTGAGACATGGGCTTTGTGAAAGTCAGTATCAAATTCGTTAAGGATAATTACATAGCACTAACATGTCGCGAAAAGGATGCAAGGAGTTGCGGAGTCGCTGGAGTGACCGAAGATTCGCGGGATGTTCGATCTGCCGCCACAGAGATATTGAGCAAAAGGCTTGGCTGAACCCAACAGACAGCGCACCCTTTGTCGTTTACCAATCTTTCTAGATCGTGCTCAAATGCTCTCTCCCCGCCTGAGCTTTGGGTATAGACTTTTGCGATGTACCTCTGCCCGCCAACCTCCGCGATAAGCGCGTTGTTCCAGAAAGCGGCGTCGCGGTTGTCCTTCCCATGCATGCGGTTCAAGCGACCGGAGAGACGAATGGATTCGAACGGAATAGAGACCTGTTGAAATATTAGCGGAGAACAGCATGCTAGCTCAAGCCGACTGACCGATGAATTGAAGGATTTATCGAGGGGAAAGCCGACCTGCGGCGTACGCTGCGTCTGAACAGAAGACATTAGTATATAAAAATTGGGATGACTAGAGTAGCGAATCAGAAAGGTGAGAGAGGAAATGCAGTTGATTTCAATCGGCGTGGATAGCGTGGTACTTAAAGGTCCACAGCGGGAACCATAACGCCTCTTAGAGTTATGTCGAATGTACAATGCATTGGAAGTTCCCCTAAAAACCGCTATGGATTCACAGAGAGGTTTCCTGTCTTTACTGGGAGTTTCTATTGTGCAAGCAGTCGTGGGCCAAGCAAGACGCAGTGCTTCTGCAATAAACACAGCCGGTCAGTAGCGACCTCTTTACGGGCTTGACGTCGCATGCATACAACAAAGGCGAGTATCGTTGCACTGTGGATGATTACTGCGCGCGGTGTCTGGTGTGAGCCGCTGCCAATGCAGACAAACAGCTCGTCCGGGACGTTCGAGTGAGGACACCGCAGGGACTTTCTCCAACCGACCTGCACCTGCTATCAGGGAGAGGATAAAATTGTCCGGAGCTGCCAGCTTATGCCACTCATCAGCTTGACTACAGTACCGTGCGATGGCAACGTACTGGACTCGAACCGCATATTGATTGGGCATTGGATGCTAGACCCTCTTGCCGAATGAGCTGGAGTGGGTCCGTGGGAAGGGTAGATCCAGCAAACTCCACCAAATATCCAACGTATCAGGAGTAACGGCCACGAGTCCGCATGACTCTCCAGCCAGTCGCATTAGCCTCTTACATAAACATGTTTCTGAACATTATATAGCTCGCGCGAGAGTTTTGAGGCATAAGAAAGAAGTGCTTTAGCTCCGTCTTGCCAACTCCGAAAGCCGCATGACAAAGTAGTGTATGAAACAAAGTCAACCAAACGTTCGATGCACGGGTTCGCTAATCATCCTCCCAACGGCTTCACAAGGCGTTACTTTTCGTTACACCGTTGTGATGTTTAATTGCTTCCGTTGACTTGGAGATCTGTGCTTCAGAACTTTTGTAACGAGAGGTAGCCTCGAGTTCTAAGGGTCCGATGAAGGGTCCTTGAATCGGGTGTTCCCCTTTGTACCAAGGGTCACCTGGCGACGTCGACAGAACGATGGCACGTCGTAGATCAAATCTCGGCTATGTGACGTCGTATCCATGGCTTTGCAGTGCACAGATGCAATGGTTCCAATGCTGCTTGTTCTCCGACTGGACAGTGACCATACACATATATCGTATCCATCTCAGGCACCACCGCGGCCGGTGATGATTATATGAATCCATCCTTCCATTCAAAAGGAACTGTTTCCGAAATACTCCAGACGCAGCAACACCACCGAACCTTCGCAACCCAACGGTGAACCACCTCACGCACGAGTCAAACTATGGGTCGCAAGTTCTCGACATCAACTCCACGGATCTACGGTCTCCGGCACCAGTGTCTCGCACTCCCTGAGCTTCAATCTCGCCTAGTATTTCAGCCTTCGTCGCCTCATAATTCCTCTTCCTCACGACCCTCGCTCCTCTTACCGGAAATCAAGTGGCCTCTGGTTCCACCAGCTGTCATCCAGGATAGCAACTCCGGAAAGGGACAGGAGGTTTCACTTGAAACTAATGCCCCCCTGGATGTATTTCGCTGGCCGACGATGGATCGAGCGTTGGAGCCATCCAGCCCGACGCCTGCTGTTTCAGAGCCGAGCCAACAAACATCACAGCAGGAACCAACCCCAGATACTCCTGATGTAAGCACTGTTTACGATAACGCTCGCAGACCCAATACTGATAAACTGTGTACGTAAAGCTGTATATGCTTCTGGCCGCGCTTGGGGAGAACGATTTCCGGCCAAGGTTGGAAGGCTACAGGACGCAAACAAATAAGCTGATCATCTCTTACTGTGGTAATAGAACCACGTTTGAAGTTGAGGGGGTCTGGAAAAGCTTAACAGTATATCATGTTAACGACATCCCAGCCTCGATGATTAAGCGGCGAGCGTTGAAGGCGGTCCAGGCTGGGAAAGCCGAGGTTGAATGCTGACGCACCGATGTAGACTACGGACGGTGACTGGATCCATGGATGGACTTTTTTCTTTTTTTTTCTGCTGCTGTATACTAGTTAGGTTTATGATATTTCGAAAGGAATTTCTGGACAGGGATTCGACCGCAGACTCGTAAATATCTATTACGGCTTCAAACCAGTCGGTCCCGGCGGGCGAACCGGAGGCCAGGAGAGGAAATCTCAAGCCAGCGATTAAGAGAACTCCAAATCCAAGGCCTCTAGCTGGATATAGCGGGCTGGGAAGGGGTACTCTCCGAAGTGCCTATTACGGCGAAAATCGTAAGTTGAATTGGCCGCGGCATCCTCAGCACTTTGAATCACGAACCGATTAAGCTTTGGTAGAGGAATTTCAGGGGATATCACCTGCTTTTGAACCTCTTGATCGCCACGCTCGGTTTCGGTGGCGTCACTGAAGGACCAACATTCCTCCGAAATGGCTCCACTGTCATCTAAGCTAAGTTGGAAATGGATAGGCTGCTGAATATGCCTGGAAAGGTGTTCAAGAGGTGTCGAGTCCAACCCGTGAACCGTCTTGGTCACTGCCTTGAGAGTCAGCATGAGGACGGTTGATCTCTCTTGGCGCACATACCAAGAACTAAACTCTCGGGTGGCACATCATGCGACTCGGCCAGTTTCCGGACATTCAAACGCCACCAATCACATTCCGTTGCCTCATCCTTAACACCGTTGGACCACGAAAACATGAATCCCTCTTTGAGCAACTCATCCTGGGATTTTTGCCCATTGGGATGACATGTTAACCTTTAATGCATCGGCTCAGCCAAAAGCCCTGCAGACAAGGTCGGGGATTGAGACACCTACCTGAATACATTAGACTTCACTTCATCCAAGTCAGAAAATTGGACGGTAGTCTTGACACCCCCAAGCTCGTGTGCAACAGAACCCAATTTCCGGAAGGCTATCCCCTTTCTGGGGACTGGATCAAAAACTCCGAAATCCCCGGGTGCGAATCGACCATCCTTTCGGGCTGCCGAGGGCCAGAATAAGTGACGACTGGACACAGGCTGCCAAAACTTGCGGAGATATTGATTCGCTTCTTGGGCAGATCCGAACGAATCTGGAGAGACAGACGGGCTTAAGACCACAACCGGATTTCCGTCAAGAGCGTATCCAAGGGCACGCAAATGGCGGAGATGAGCTGAAGGTGCCGCAGATGTTAGAAAGTTGTCAAACGAATATCATAGGTAACCCCACCTCCTTGCATGACCTATCGCAAGGTTGTCAGACTGGCGCACCGAAGCCAAGCTTTGGATGAGTTAGACGTACCACAGCCCAAGCACGTCGGACAAGTTCCTCAACGGAGTCGTTGGAGTGAGTTGCCGGACCTTCTGTCCTTGGCGTTAGCACGATCTGGCCTTGGTCGTCAACATGGGCTTTCTAGGAATATTGGTGGTTCATGAGATCCAGCGTACTGCCCGTGGAATTACAGCGACTTACTGCAATAGCATCACAAACAATGTCCGCTTTGCTGGATCCCATGTCTTTGAGAAGGCTCGTCCCAGCGTCCTGAAACGCTGGTGTCAATTGGTGGCTAACTCGCGGAGAACGGAAAAACTAACACGCATGTTTATCAACTAAGAACGCATACACGTCAGATGGACCGCTGGGCGCTAGAGAGGAAGGATACATTACCAGTTGCCATACTGTTTGGAGCGCTTGCTCCGGTTCATTATGTATGATGGTCGAGAGAAAATCCGAGAAAAGTGTCAAAGAAGCTGGTGGAGATGGCTCAGTTTGGTTAGAAATTACTTAAATACGGCGTCTGCTCACATGTAGAGAATAAAATGCACGGAGTCGCGGTATCTTGTGAAATGCCATAAACGGATGGTGCGCTTGAACTGCGAGACCAATGATTAGTCCCGTATCCTCGGTCAGAGGTGATTATGCTAATGTAGCACACCTTCGATCATTCGCGAAGGTTTGCAAGTCCTGGCAAAATGCCGCTTCTCCTCCCGCATTTTGTCTATAAACCTTGACCAATAAGGTCCTCCCGTCCACTTCACCGAGAAGTGCGTCAGACCAGAACTCCGACGCGCGAGGATCTTTACGAGAGAGATGCTTGACACGTCCGAATAGACGGATGGAACTAAAAGGAATCGAAATCTAATTCAAAAATGAGTGGTGTGCCCGCCGGGTAGTCGCCCTTTGGTTGCTCACCGTCTCAGCAAAATCAACCCCAAAACCGACCTGCGGCGAGTAGACTGGTGTCTGCCCTGTTGTCATTAGGTGAGAAAATCAGAAGGTATAACAAAGATAAGAAGGAGAAGTGAACTGGCTGCTGTAGGTTGATGCGTGCGCTGGTTCTTTTTATAAGAACACTGAAGATCTTGAAACGCCTCGGTTGCACAGAGAAAATCAGAGAATGGTTTCAGGGAGGATACACTGTCAATTGCACTGCGACATCCAGTTGATGTAGTGGTCGATTATTCTTGGTGCTGCGTTCTGATCAGCCGCGGTGTCGCCCTGTAAAAAACACAGCTCCCTTTAAAGATCAGCGAAAGAACTCACGAACGTACCGTGGTAATTACTGCACCTAAGGAACAAGGACCTTCAAGGTAGAGCCCGTTAGCATGGCCTGGGATCCACGTGGCGCGAGTGGGGAGTGCATGTGAGGATTGGTGGTGTCTTGTGGATATATGCCTCGAGGGCTGCTCTGCGACTCGTGAATGCACACCCTAGCCTTCCATGATCGGTATGTGAAGTATGCATTGCCATTTTCTAACATTAATGGTTGGTGTAAAGAGGGTTGCTTCAAAACTCCCGGGAGGAGGAAATCGATCTCCGCTCCAATTTTGTTCTGGACTGGTCACGAGACGTCACGGACAACGCAACTCTTCTGAATACGTCCATAGTGAACCGTTCGAAGGATGGCGTCTAGTTCGCGTCAACCCAGGTCAACCCTCTTCCCCCTCCCCTTCCTCTGCTCCACATGACTAAGCCACCGGCTGAGTAACAACCGGTGCTCTCTGAATGAGCGGACCTTCGACCATTTTACTAACGCCACCCACTCCTGAGTTCCGATGCCGCACGCCGACTCCAGCCTCGTTCCTCTTACAATCACAAAGAAAGGAGACTTCTGGCCCCATGTTTACCAGCAATTGGAAGCTTTAGTCGAAACCAACGATAATTGGGTAGGAATCCAGCGAAACATTCCCGACTGTATTTGGCGTATGCCAATTACCACTATTTCCAGGTTTCAAATCTTTCCAACGCCGCGTCACTTGTCTATAACGCTCTGGGATCATTCGAGCCATTCGGCGATGGTGATAGGGCAGTCAATTGGTGTGGTACGTCCGATGATGAGCTTGGTTAGGTCTCCACACTCAGATGCACGGAGAATTAGGTTTCTATCTCGACGCTTCGTTGTTCCCGGGACAGTCATCCATGGCCTTAGGGAAGGTTCTTCACCTTGGCCCATTCAATGGCCGTCCCGCCTGTCAGTTCATTCGATGCCAGGCGGGGAAGGGCGTCTGCGCTGATGCATGGGCTCAACGCCGGACCCTTGTCGTCCAAAGCGTTGATGACTATCCCGGGCACATAGCTTGCGACGGCGAAACAAAAAGTGAGATAGTGGTCCCTATGGTCCTGGATCGAGAGGGGGGCCCCATCGTGCTCGGAGTGATGGACTTGGACTGTGTTGCTCTTGGCGGCTTTGACGAAACGGATCAGGAGGGACTCGAAAAAGTCGTTCAATTACTTATTAAATCCTGCACATGGAATGTATAAGAACGGTCAAATACAGGGATCCAGACTTAGATAGACGTACCAAAGTGTCCAACGCCTTGGACAAACACCAACCTAAATCATCCATCTCCTTGCAAAACTTTCCTCACTGTGGACTTGAGGTCCTGTTATCACATTTCAAGATCCAAAGACTGCCGTCATCTTCTCCAGGCCGTAACCAAATGGCCGCTGATACTTGTCCGTCTGGGCTGAGCAGCATGCCCAATATTCCGTTGTCGTGGTAAGCCTGATTCTTGGCTGTAATTCAAGCTCCATCAGGAAATAGAAAGATAAACAGATTTCAATACCGGACTAAAGACCTTTGATATCTGCCTCGAGGCTTGGAACGGCCATGATGAAACCTAGCCCCACGTCTTGAAGGCCCCCCGCGGCCGTTGCAGGCGGCAATTCCGACCATCTGCGAGTTGTAGACTTGACTGAGTTCCACGCAGCGTCAAAGCTTTGTAGAAACGATTCTTCAGTAAGACCGCTTGACGACTCAGCCTGTGTATCAGGCCTCAGCGCTTCAGCCAATGGAACTGACCAAGACCTCGGAAACGATGGAGGATCCTTGGGTCGTGGTTGGCTGGGACTCGGGAATAGCATTTCGGCGTAACGGCACACTTGATTAGGGCCCGGCGCTTGAAAATTCTCTTATCATTTGAAAACCAGATAATTATGACTCAAATTTCTTCCAAGAGCGTCTTGGCGTTCGAATGGACTTGTAAATACCGGCGGCCTGAACGGGCCAAGCTTTAACGAGGCACTGGAACGTAAGACTACACGTGGTATAAAATCCATCGCGGATGCTCCCTCTCATGGCAGCCAAGCTTTCGACCCAATCTCACACTAGCTACCTCTCGTAGTGTTCATAATTTACTATCACTATGTGTAACGACTTCACCATACCATGGGATGAGCCGGACAGGCATGCCCAGTCAGCCATGACGGTAGGTCTTCTCGCGCTCCCCGCAAGACCCATCCGATCTCAGGCACCTGGGAACCACTCTAGCTCCAAGACCTCAAGCTGCAAGCTATGTCGTATAGTCTACGATCCAAACCGTCGTGGTGGACCAAGTATAAGGATGAAACCATTCGCAGCAAGTGGAAGGCTGAGGCCCTTGCGGCACCAGTCGAAGGGGACAAATTGACCGAGGGTGAAGTAGACTATGTTTTGGATGAGCTCGGTAAGCTAGCATCTTCTATTCGAGCGGATATCGATCTTGAAGTCGTTACCCAATTAGCCTACTACGAGAAGATGAGAGACGAAGCGACAGGCATCCAGGCAGGTCCCAGCGAACCCCTACAGAGGATCCTCTCATTCACTCCACGCTCTTCTTGCTCAGCAATCATGCTTTTCTAGAATTTACGAGTCTGACTCCCTCATTTCACCCGAATTACGTGATAGACTAAAAGTGGCAGTCAAAGTCTTGGAAGACGTTCCCGAGACGCAAAAGGACTGGCATCCAAGATCCGATGGCCAAGTCCTCGATCTCGTCCACCCTTCACTTTATCCAATTGTCTATGGCCGTACTGTGGGGTATCCAGAAGTAATCGAGCCCGGAAAAGAACGCAACGTAGCCGACTTGCAACCCATCACTCCGCCAGATCTGACCGAGTCTTCGGGCAGAGACTGGGGCTTTCTGACCGAGTCTTCGGGTAGAGACTGGGGCTTTTCCAACAAGTTCGCGTGGTTGTCAACAGACTTCAAAGTTTCAGAAGACGGAAGCTCGGCAAAATCGGTCTCGTACATCAACAACCTCCACCCGTCCCATAAGGAGCTCTACTCGATTATCGAATCTCTCGTGGCCAGGTTCTCTTTCCTGTTTGACCGGGTTCTGACAGACTTGGATTGCTACTACCAGTCATTCAACCCTCGTATCGCCGAAGGCTACCGTTTCGATGATGATGATGAAGATAAACCAGAACAAGAGGAGGGCGAAAGTGACGAGGACTACGAGGATCGCCTATACACTTGGAACTTACAGAGACCGATCACCTTGCCGACAGTCCCTTCGAAAGACCGTAAAAAGGACATCTCTGAGCGGAAACGCACCTACACCATTCACGGTAAGGAGGCGCAAATCATCGTCAAGTTGGCAAATATTCACTTGGTGAGAGGCAGGGGAGGAGGCCGAGGGGATGCCTTTTTGTTGACGCGTCTCTCCCCTGAACTCTATCACATCATACATAGACACCGGAGAAATCCGTCTACCCTGGCGGGTCCTGGCACGTCGAAGGCCTGGCGAACGAAAGAATTATCGCATCGGGGATATACTACTACGACTCTGAAAACATCACCGAGAGCGAACTCCGGTTCCGCAGAGTCGTTTCGGATGAAGATCTTGAATACGAGCAAGACGATGAACTTGGAGTGATGCGGGTATGGGGCCTGAAACGGTCCGTTTGTCCTTGACTACTCGCACCCTAAGTGATTAACTACGACCTCTGAACACGCAGGGGCGGGCCTGCAAATCAGAGCTGTTGGGGGGTACCCACCTCTGCCGGTAGATGCCTCGCCTTCCCAAATATCTACCAACACAAAGTCTCCCCCTTCAAACTCGCTAACCAAACGAAGCCCGGTCACCGCAAAATCGTTGCTCTGTTCCTCGTAGACCCTCAAAACCCGCGGTTCAGCACTACCGATATCCCACCACAACAAGCCGAATGGTACGAAGTGGCCATGCAACAAGCTCCCGAGAACTCGCTCCTCAGGAAGTTACCGGCAGAGATCATGAGAGAGATAACGCGTCATTTGCCCAACTTGACGACGTTGGAAGAAGCAAAGCAGTATCGCTTAGAGTTGATGGACGAGAGAACAGCGTTTGTCGAGAAGCAGGACGAGGAGTGTTTTGAATCGCAGTTTAACTTTTGTGAGCATTGAAAGTATCGCATAAGCATACTTGGCGGTTATAATACAATTCAAAATGGTTTCCGGTGTTATACACACCAAAGAAGTGCCCTCTCATCATTGCGATTGTGACGAGAGCGTCTCCGCCAAGTCGTTTCAAATGCCGGGCGGCGTGTACGATTCTTCATACTTAATGCCCCATCTCATGTCGCTGTCTTCCACCGAAGTGGTCTCTAAGCAGGTGCAACTAGTCGCTTTATTAGAAAACCAAAGTCCTGCAATTGCAGATTTTACACGAAGCTAGGTTTCCCAGCGTGTCGCTGTGAAGCTGTTGAGCACGTGAGGCAAAAATGAAGCCAAGCCAGGCTAGTACTTGGTCGAGAAATCCAGAGGGTATTTCAAGGCTCGCTTCGGAGGAGGGAGAGAAGAAGAAACTCATCTTTGATCCTGAAGAGCAAAAAGAGTTCCGGCACTGGGAATTGAACCCAGATCACCGCTGGTCATGTTCATGAGAGAGCGGTATGATAGCCATTACACTATACCGGAGGCCATACCTGGTAGCTAGGTATTTCATATATAAGTCTCTAAAATCTTTATTTCTTGGGAGAAACACCTTTGACACAGAATCGCGTGCCCACCTGAACGTCTGAGTGGTTCCAAAGGATCCGGCCGGAACCCCTACTATCAGCAGCTATACTGTAGAGATTCACGATCCAAGTCCTCTATCGAACCGTCTCAATGACCCCATCGTGATGGAGAGGTTTCTTTTCTGCCAGTATAGGTTCACTTTTGCAAGGCGCTCCAGTTAGATTCATTTGTGGTATGAGATGGGGCGATACATCTGGTATACAACACGGATTTCGTCATGCCAGTCATTATCAGGTCCGAGAAACGATCGTGGCCCAGCCTCTCCACTTTCAGACATCGCCAGCCCCAGAGCTGACGGGTTCGTAACCTCCGTATCCTCGCGATCTGCCTCCTCCAAGGCCAGTCAGATTCCGGCCCATCATCATCGTCCGAGCAAACATTCCACTGTTCCGCTTGTACCCAGACGAGAAGCCGTCTTCCGCTTCTTCACGAGCACGACGACGCTTGGCCTCACGGAAGCCCTCCGGAGGAACGTCATATAGCTAGCAAAAAACGCGTCTGTCAGCGTTCGGTCCCGGGCAGGCTACCCAAAAAGAGGCTTACCATCTCGTACTCGACTCCCAATTCCTTGCCTTTCGTCCAGAAGTCCTTGCAGTTTCCAATCCATCCAAGGTCGAACGGATTTGGTGCATGGGCTGCCTTCTTGAGTCCATCGGCGGCTTTGCCTTTAGTAAATCGGTCAAAGCCGAGGACACTAAGCAGGAAGCCGGTGGCTTTCTTGTGTCCGTGTGCGTGATGATGAGCCGAACTGATCTCATCTCCAGCGTCGCCACTAAGGTGCTGATGGCCCTGTTGCCCAACCATGCTGCTGCCGCCTCGTCCACCCATGAAGCCGTACCGTCCAAGGTTACTGACCTCGAGAGTGGTCATTTGCCGGGCGATCTGCCAAAGTTGCGAAGCCAACAGAACCACAGTCCAGGTAAGCTGGAGGGTTGACCAAGCCGCAACGCTAAATAAGAATGCATCTCGGCGGACGGCGGAACAAAGAGGGTCGGGCAGCAAACAGCTTGCCAAATCATCCTCGGAAGGTTCGGGCGGGGAGGTCGAAAGCATAGGCGGCTCGGCGGACCGAGGCGGCGTAGGTGCGGGCGTAGAGAAGTCTAGAATTGGCACCCTGTGGGTCAGTCTGCGAAAAAGCTAAGTGGGGAAATCGGGGGATACGCACAGGCGACGGTGAGGTAGTCAAACGATATGATACCAAGGACCAGGGTGATAACGAACAGGAGGAATTGCCGGTGGTTGTTCGCTCCGACGCAGTTCCACACCCATGGACAGTGGCTGAGAGGAGTGCGAAGTTGAGTTGAAGTGGTTGCATCGGAAGAGATAGCCGATCAGGAGGTTCAGATCCAGCGAAGACGGCAGGGAACGAGGGCAGGCAACGAGGCAGACAAGACCCAGATAAACGGGATGGCAAAAAGCATGGAGTAAAGGGAGGTGAATAGAAAGCCGCATCAGTATGAGTGACCCTAATCACCTCAATGGGGATAACACGAGGCGAGGACGACACGAATGGTAATGGAGCCCTCCACTTACTGGTCATGCCTGGCAATGCACCGGTCACATACACGACAGTGCTTCGATCGTAGGGGTTTTCGAGCCTATTGCAATTATGCGAGATTCCGGTTAGCGCCCATGGTCTTTTGATCCCTTCGTTGTCGCGTGGCGAGAAACTTGGCACTTACCATACAAGAAACGCAGAACGTCTGTCCATTCAACCTTCCCTGAGTAGTGAGATCTTGGAGGATCTGATGAGAACATATCCGTTTTAGTTTAATGCGCCTTACGAAGATAGGCGAGATATGCGGACTAATTTCAACTCTTGCTCGTTCGCAGGTTTAGGGCACGTTCCGGGGTCCAAAGTTACGGCTCTAAAGAAGTTATAGGCACAGAGCATCCACATGATGGCGTAAAAGAGATGAGCAAAAGCATGGCCTTGCGTTACTGTCGCAGGGAGAAAAAACTCAGCGTTCAAGGCAATCAGACGGAACCTGAAGGATAACCTACTCGGCATTAATCTGGCTACCCAAGCCTCACCGACCCAAAACATGCTAGCCCCGATAATGGCGGCGAAGTATGGAGATGAAGTGACATTCTCTGTGTAACTTTTGCCGCTCAGCAGGACGCGGGTGCTGATATGGTGCATCGCGAAGAATTCGGCCGCCGCCAAAGGAATCCCTGTGTACAATGTAAAAAATATTAGCCCATCTTCGCATTTGCCGATATGGGAAAATGCCGCCGACGTACCCGTAAACCAAGGCATCGCCGCGAACGTCGAGAAGATGATGTAGAAAAAGACCGTCGGGAGGATCAGGATGGCGAATTTCGTGTTTCGCTAGAGGCGTTCTGCTATCAGGCGTTCGTTACGACGGCAACAGACGGCAGCTTACGCACCTCGCTCAACGGTCCTTGGATCTTCCTGCCGTCCTCCGTCAAACCACCTTCTTCAAGCGCCTTTCTCCACGGTCCCAAGGACTTCAGCTCAGCAGCCATCTCCCTTGGTGTCTTTCCACTTTCATCCCTCGCGTTCAAGTCCGATCCAGCTTCAATCAGCTTTCGGATGCACCACTTGTTGCCTCTCACGACGGCCCAGTGCAAAGGGGTCAGCCCCGAATTATCCTTCTTCAGCGGACTGGCTCCAGCGTTCAAGAGTATTTCGACTGAAATGCCGTCGCCTTGGTAAGCGGCCCACATCAAGGCGGTGTGGCCGGCTGAATCTGGAGAATCGGGCGAAATGGGGCAGAGATGGAGGAGATATAACAATGGCATGACGGTGCTACTGTGCGTTACAAGGTGCAGGGTATTGTAGCCTTGCGAGTCGACAATGCTGGGGTCGGCGTTGTAGGATATGAGAACGTCGATGATATATAAATAGCCATTCCTCTACGGGGGACGTTCGTGATTAGTGGTCGAATGGTCGGCATAGGACTCTAGAGGTCAACGGATTATATCTCAACTCACAGCAGCCCATTGCATCGGAGTAGCCAATAAGTCGCCTCCAAGGGCGTCCACCTCCGCCCCCTGTTCCAACAGGTATTTGCATGCCGGCAGTTGCGCGTTGATGGCCGCCCAGTGCAGTGGTGTTACATTCTGGTCGTCACGGTCTGTAGCTTTGGCCCTTCCAGACTCTATAAGCTGTCTAAGAGCATCCACGTCTCCCCTTTGCGCCGCGAGGAAGACGTTTGGCTATGGGCAGGACAGCAACCGCATGACCAAGGGGGGGATGACGACGTCAGCACGGACCCGCGGCAAGCAATCAGCACCCAAACTCCCCTTGGGCGGGTTACTTACAGCTTCGTCGTGGACGACAGTTGCGGTCGGATTAGCAGGGGCCGAGTTCGCTCCAGTCCCTGATACGTTCTGGGTGTTAACTGAACTTGTTGCTGCGGCTGCCTTGGGTGCAAGACCAAGGCCACCCGGGCCGTTATTGCCTTTGCCATCCGCTGGGATGTCGTTCCAGTGAGAGCTCATAGTCTGAGACGCGTCCTAGGTGGTAGTAGTGACGCCGCTGGGTTCCAGAAAGCCTTGGTAGCTTTTTGCGAGTGTGCAGTGATGAGTGAGGTTAGAGGAAAGTCGAGAGTCGAATCGCGTGGCTGTGCCCGGCCGCGTGAAAGCCTCCGCGCGCTCTTCTCACCTCCTTGCGACCGTTCCCCCTGCCCGCGCTACTCTCGAACCAAGGTTTACATGGACAAGCTACCGTCGTTTGAAGAAGTCAAAAAGCAAACCGTAGCTCAAGCAGAATCTCTAGGCCTTACAACTCTTTCTCCGGGAGCCCAAGCTGCAGTTTTTGCCCTCCTTGGCTCGGCGGGAACTTTCGGCCTGCTTGCTCTTCGACGGAGATTGAAGCGCATACCAAATTCAGACCATGTTCCTCCAAACGCGTTCGAGAAGCGGAGATGGGTCAAGGGCGTGGTGACCAGGCGAGTCCCCAGCTAATTTGATCGTTCAAAATGCATACGCCACTGACATGAAGTCGATTCAAGCGTAGGTGACGGTGACAACTTCCGGCTCTATCATACGCCTGGGCTCTTCTGGAGATGGCCCATTAAACTGAGGAGTATTCCTACTGAGACCAAAGGTATGTTTCGAGTTGTCCGGTCTTTCCCAAAGACTTACCATCATTGCAAATGTCCAGCCCTCAAAGACCAAACACTGCACATCCGGATGGCTGGCGTGGACGCGCCGGAGGTTTGCAACATCAGCATTTACAACTTCCGGGCCTAATCAGATATATTTCTATCGACAGGCACCGCACTTTGGCAAGCCAGGTCAACCCGGAGCAGAAGAGGCCCGGCTTTGGCTTGAGAACAAGGTTCTTGGCAAACGCGTATGGTGTCAGCTCGTTTATCGCGACCAATACAAACGAACTGTAAGCCCCTGACCCTCCCGAAGCGCATTTTACTCGAAAGCTCATCTCGGATGCAACAGGTTGCCGTGCCTCATCTTCCATATCCACTCATTCCCTGTTGGATATCTCGTGGTCGAAACCTTTCCTTATTGATGCTGTCTGCTGGATGGGCTGAAGTGGTATGTGCCCCAACTCGGCGACCACCCACGTGAACCCTCTTTCCCCTCTAACACAAAACGACGCACAGTACACCCAAGCAAATGCCGAATACGGCGATGCTGGAAAAGCAGCCCACGACAGAGCGGAGGAACAAGCAAAGTAACTTGACCCCATCTCATTCTTCCGGGGAACCTGTGGAACTGACGTCAGGATTCTCCGTTGCAGAAAAGCCCGTCGTGGGATGTGGGCAAAAGGAACGAACATCGAGTTGCCTTCTCAATTTAAAAAACGGATGGGAATCGAGTCGCCGAAGCCAGCGACCACGACGAGTCTCCGCAGCGCGACGAAACCCAGCAAGTCGATCTTTTCCTGGTTCCGACGGTCTTAGGTAGTTAATCGCACAAAAGGAGTAGTTTCTATTTGCCGTAAACGAGCAGCAGCTCTATGTCTCCCGTGTGTTTCAGATCAACGTGTGAGCGGGACTCTTCAACAAGTTCCCTTCCAGGGCCTGCGGGCGCTTTTCCCATCCCCGCGATTACCTTGTCTCTCCCCGAACCCCTCGACCCGGACTTGAGCTCAATTAAAAGAAAAAACTTCCCGACGCCTACTCATCCCTAAAAATCACTTCCAGGAACGCCCGCGCTCCGGGGAGGTCGGAGGGACTTGGTCGAGAGAATCCGTTGCGTCCAGATTCCTCCCTGAAGGCCTTTTGGAATATTGGACCTCCTCCGCACTGATCGTCGATCAAGTTTTTTTCTCATGAGGTAGCTTAACGGGATTATTCTCGCCGAGATTGCCATTCCCCCCTGTCGCAGGCTATCTGAACTTGCATGGGCTTGGCGGGTAGTTTGAAGGAGTTGTCAACGGCTCCACAAACACCTTGCGCAAAGTCAGAACGGGCCTCCATGGTTGCACAAACCAACGTTCGGTTCCAACAGTGGGATGTCCGAACAACTTGTACAAGTTGCACCGCCTAGAGGAATGGGAAATGATGGCATACCTGGGTTGACGGTCGTGTGCTAAGTACGGGGTGGCAATCGCGCCCATGAAAGGCATACGCATAACGACATCACCACCCTTGTCTGCACAGGACAGTCGAACGAAAGTTCTCATGCCATATCCGGCCGACAATGCCGCCCAAGTCACATATGACGCTTATAACTCCAGATGAGGAATATCCGAAGTCTATTTGCAGCAGCCTTGTGAGAGAACTACCAAGGCAGATCCTTGCTTTCGAGAGAGCGAGAGCGTCGGTACAGCTTCTGCTCTGACCACGTTTCGTGCATGAGAAGAGAACGCAGATTTACCGCTCATCAACAGAACCCGGTAATCTTAAGTTTCACCAACGTTGTGAACATTGGTCTCGATTTCAAGGGGCGGGGGCGGGGGACCTCGAGATGGGAGCGCGCGTAGGGACCGACACCCTGCCACCGTACAGGAAACGCAGCAATCGGAGGCGATAACGCCTCTGAAACCCCAAAGGAAAAAGGTTCCCCTTTGGTGGGAGGGTGTAAGAAGATAGTCGAGGAAGGGAAACTTTCTAGAGCCCTTCCAAAAGGGCCACCGACGGAGAAAAGCTGGAAGTTGCTTTTTGGGTTTCTGGCATCGCGTGGCTCGAGGAACCGGGAAGGTGGCGAATGCATGGACATCTATGCAGCGAGACCAGCTGAGATCGTTACTCGTAATCAACCCTGCAAGCTCTCAGCTTGTACTTACAGAAGTCGAAGTCCGGACGGAGAAAAGTAGGAAGTTACTTTTTGGGTTTTCCGTGTATCGCGTGGCTCGAGGAAACCGGGAAGGTGGCGATGACCATCTCCATACGCAGCAAGACTGAGAGAGTTACTCGTCCTCAACCCTGCAAGCTCTCATCTTTTGCACTGACGCAGAAGTCGAAGTCTGTGCGCGCAGCATGGTGCAATGGGTGTCAACTTGGAAGTCATCCTCACGCAGCGTGAACTGTGCGAATGTCCCAGATAGGCATAATGAAGCCGGTTCAAGCTATGGGAAATACGCCACACGCAAGGCCTTTAAGCAATCCGTGCGTCATCGATGAGCGCACGAGTGCAACAGAAGAGACTTTGAAAATGAAACCAGGGGCGAGTGCGGAACTATCGACAGCTTCCAGGGGTTCACGCTTCATGACCAAATGCAGTTAAGGAGAAAGATTGTTATAAAGCAAAATAGACGAGACAGGAGGAACTATATGTATATACGAGATATATGTTGCTACAGTCTTTTGATCGGAGAGAGAGAGGTATGCAAAAAAAAGGGGAATTGATGTTTGGAAAAGAAGAACGAAGAGGAGCGGAGAGAAAATCATGATCAAGCATGACGAGAGCGGGGGGAAGTTAAGTATTAAGGGGACATTAGGTAAAATAATTTTGGAGGCGACTATAAAGAAGAAAAAAGTCTTTTTTGGTTTTTGGTTTGCGAGCTGCGCGCATACTGTGACTAGTGGGGGATGACGAGTGGGGGGGCATATTAGGTGGAGTTGGGAGGGGGAGAATTAAGTGCGTTGGGGGGTCATGAAAAAGCGACGGGATGCGAGCAGGATCGGGCGTTGCAGCGGAATGGATGGATGGGGTGGGGTTGGGGGACGAATAACGAAAAAAGCGGGATAAAGTGAAGTGATACCTTAGAAAGCGAACGAAGGAAATAAAAGAGTCTCGAGACAAAGAACTGTCCAGGACGGAGGGGTGGAGGGAGAAGTGAAGAAGGGGGGGGGAAAGGGACTTCGGAACCAGCCGACGGGGATGCAGGATGAAAAAGAAAACCTCCTCCATCGCCGTCCGCTCAAGGCCGTTCCTTGAAGATCCTCCCACCAACTTCCGAACCTTCCTCTCCCAAAACGTGTCGGCGAACATAAGGATTGATGAACATCCCCTGGGGGTCCACATCCTTCAACACTCGAACGAAGCGGTCGAATTCGGGGTAGGTCGCGCGGAAGTCGTCGGGCGTGAATCCGTGCGCTTTAGCCCAATGCGGGCGACCTTGGTACTTGGCGACGATTTCCTCGAAGCGGGAGAAGAGTTTACGGTAGGAGACGGGGAGGTTGTACGGCCTGGCGCGAAAGAAAATGAAAAGTCAGGACGACTGTTCCCCTTTTGTGCCACACATCCCTTTGCCCCAAAGAAAGGCAAGAGAGGCATAGTCGAAAAGGGAGAACTGAAACCAAAAACTCACTTGAACTGAACAATCCCAATCCAGCAGCTCCTCCTTCCGTAACTCGGGCTCAGCCAGATGTCGTCGGCTTCGGAAAAGCGAATCTCGATGGGGAAATGAGGTCGAAGGCCGTTGGGATCCTTGTGCTCTTCGTCCAGCCATTGCTTCAATTCGCTCAAGCACGCGCGGGTGTCTTCGTATGGGATGGACCATTCGGTGGTGTATTGGGCGAACTGTGGCGGGTTGGAGAGCCCCGTCAGTAAACTTTCCCCAAGCTAAAACAAGACTCCTTTTTTACTCACCAAACAGTCAAGATTGAATATCCGGTGACTATCATCGCAAACAACGCCTTGTTCGCCACCGAGCCAAAGGGCGACCATGCCAATGTACGGAACGATCCACGAAAAGTATCGGCCGAGGAAGAGCGCCAATTGGATCAAGTGGAATCCGACAAAAGTATCCCAGAACCAGTTGCTAGCCGGAGGTTGAGCAGGCTGTATTATTAATTATCATTTGAATTTTTGAGGAGTAGGGGCGGCGGCGAGAAAACACGCGTTCAAGTCGTGGAACGACCAAGTAGATGGCGGACCGAATAAGGCAGGTGGGCGGTACCGGGGAAGTGCACGTAGGAGGGTGAGAGAAAGAAAACCAACAACAACCGACTCGTCAGTCTACATTCCAAAGAACACACACGCACACGAAGGAGGGGGAAGAGGGAGTTGGGTGCGTGTTACTCACATCGTATGTCCTGTCTGCTGCGAAATACCTCATGTTCCCAGTCGACGGAAACCACCACAGCTTTGGGTGCTGTGCGCCGGCCACCAGCTGATCCAAGTCCCTAACGGCGGAATCAAAGTCGATGACCTTCCTCCTCTCTCTCAGACGAAACGCGCGCTCGACTTTCAACGTCACGGCGACGATGAAGCCCGTGGCGCCCAAGCCGCAGCGACTCGCTTGGAAGAGGTCGTAGTTTTCCGTCTCTGAGCAGTGTCGGACTTGACCTGTGGGGAGCATGATGTCGAGCGCGAGGACCATGGTGGGGATCACGCCAAAGTTGATGCCGGTGCCGTGGGTGGCGGTGGTGACGATGCCCGCGATGGTCTGGTCCGAGATGCTGCCGAGGTTGGACATGGCGAGGTCGTGGGCGGCGAGGACTTGGTGGAGGACGTGCAAGCTGATGCCGCCTTCGACGACTACATATTCTTTTTCGGTGTTGACCTGGATACCAAGAGCCGAAACAAGTGTGCGGTGGGTGACGACGACGACGACGGCAGGTGGGGTGGCAGTGGTGAGGTGAGGATGGGGGGCGAGTCGGAGGAGTGGGGGGGGGGTAGAAGGCGGTCAGTCAAGATCCCAAAACGGCAATTCCCGAACGGCAAAAAAATAGGCCAAATAAACGCAACAAAAAAAAAAGAAAAACGCACCTCCAACACCTTGTCGAGCTTATCCGTGCGCACCATGATTCCATTGGTGCATGCAAGGTCGCTTGGGCTATGTCCCGATCCTGCAGGCCTTACGGTCGATCCTTCTCTTCTAGCGAGTTCAAAGATATAAGGCAATTGCCGAGTGTCGGTGGGCATGTACGTCCTCGAGGGCTTGCAGTGGTACGTCTTTGCCCAATTGGAGAATGAGGCTTGAGGTGAGGTCGATGGGAGCTCGATCGTAGAGAGCAACCGGTGGAGGGTGTCGGTCGGACATGAAGATGGCGGTGGTGGTGGAAGGTTCGGTGAAGAGGAAGAAGAGGATTGAGAGAAGATGGAAGAAGAAGAAGAAGACGGTGTCGGTGAAACAATTGCCATATTTGCAGGCAAAGGTTTATTAGAAGTTGAGAGAGACGGGGATAGGTGAAAAGGTGAGAGAGGATTGGGGGGAAGGGGGAAAGTAATCGGTTGACTGGAGAGAAAACTGAACGGACCGCCCTATTTCTAGGCCTGAGGTGGTCGGGTCGGGAGACGGGACAAAACTTGGTGACGTTTGTGGATTTAGACTGGGTGAGGGGGACAAACTCCTGGAAATGGTAAATGAGAGGCAATGAGTTTCAACCGTACAGCACCCCCGCCCGCCCGTCATCGACAAAGTTGGAATCAAAGCGGGAAGTCACCAACAGTCATCGCGGACGCAACGAGCTTGCAAGCCCCGCCCGCTCTTCCCGACGCTCGGAAACCAAACTTTACCCGCAGGCGAAAGCGGAACGATAAACTCACGGTGATGGTCGTCGTCAAAAGCCGAAATAGGTAAATAACAAGTCGAGTATACGCGTTGTTTCTTCGTTAAGGGCTGTGCTTTCCGGCAAACTTTGTCACGGGGGGGCGACGAGAGAGGCTTGTAGTTTTTTGTTGTTTAAGAGTAATAGCAAGTGGCGAACGGAGAGGACGGAGGTGCGGAACTAGCCGACGTTGCCGGGAGCAAAAATGTGAAAAAAGAAGCGATGATGCGTAAAAAACAAAATGTGGAACTTGTGCCGCCGCAGTAGACGATCGACTTGCAAGTGCGTAATGGAGAGAGGGGGGGAGGCAGGCGAGGGAATGAGGAGGGGGTGATGCGAGAGTCAAGGCGATGGGGGGAAGGGAGGGAGGGAGAGAGCTTATATGGGGGGTTGGATATTTGGCTTTTGTATTTTTTTATTTCGTCCCCTGGAGAGAGAGCGGGGGAGTGAAAAGGAAGTAAGGCCGTATGATGAGGAAAGGGAACAGCAGTACGGAGAAGGGACCATTCGAGAGAGCGAGGATGTTGTGGGCACAGAGAAGCAACCAGCTAGTTGGATTGCTGGGGACCAGAAATTTAGGGCTACACCCACAACAGGGTCAACCTCGTCTAAAGGAGGACCCGCACCTCTTTCACCAAGCTCACGTCTCAATCCATTCTCCCGGTTTCCACTCTCCGCCTTGGGTGCATATGTGTGTATATGCCCTATGAACGATCATCACTCACTGTCGGCGGGAATCAAGTTGAGCGCGGGATGACGACTTGTACACGGAAAAGAAAAACGGATCAAAAATTTCCTCTTTCTTCTTTTATGCGCCTCTTCTTCCTCTTTCAAGCCTAAAAAAAAACACGCTCCAGAACACCCACCTTGGCCCTTAAAAGACAAGAGGTGCCGCTTTAGTCAGGGATCACCGTTAGTCTGAGCCCAATTTTTTTTTCAATTTTACAAAAGGGCGCGCGGGGCGGCGGCAAAATCAAACGAGCTTGATATCCTGAGACCGACCGACGCTAACCGACGCGTTGCGACATGCGACGCAACCAGACCACATGCGCCACTTCTCACCCTTTTCGCATAGGCTAAACTGCATCAGCGGACCTTGACGGCATCCGGCCCCACCCACCCAAGAGTCAGGGCTACAATCAACCTCTCCGTAAAAGTTTCATGAGAAAGGAAATTGGCTGGGCGTCTGCCCCTTCCCCCCTTGCACTCTATAAAACCCTCTTTTTTTCGGCGACTTCCCTCTGGCCCGAAGAGACGCTCTGGACTCACTCGCACTCATAGCTAGCCGAACCACCTCATGCCCGATATACAAATTTTTCTGTACCTCTGTTTCTGTATTTGCAAACACAAGAAGGGGTACTGCGCCGGACAAGAAAGCCTTGGGCCCGCCGGGACAAATCCCCCTCCCAGAGCGCAGCGCTCGGCAACCCAATTAATAAACGATAAATAAGAGTAATAATCGTCATGATACCCGGAAACTCGGGAGACAAAGAAGGACAACGCGGAGACCAAATAGGCTATTTGGGGAGCCGCGGAAGCGAAAGACAAGAGAGACATTTCGGATCTGGTGGTTTCTATGGGACATGAAAATGGCGTGACATTCCAAGGCATTCCATGGCGCTACTTGTTGATGTCTGTGGCTGATGGGGGAGAGACACGGCACATATGAATCAACGTTCAAGGCCAGAAGGACCTGAGTCTTGGGTTACAGACCTATTATCGGCTTATTATTTTCCGGAACCCCACCCCCAACCTGGTCAGCCGAACACGGACGTCCAGCCCAGACTCTCCGACAAGAAGAGAAAAGGAATAAAAAATTAAAAAAACGGGCCATCAAAAAATTATTATATATATATGGGGCAACAATAACAACAAAAGGACATGTGTGCCGTTTGTCGGGAGAAAGTGGGAACAATGAAGGCAACTCCCGTGCGTGTGCGACAGCCGGGAGTGAGAGACCTGGCGAGCGAGAGAGCGCGCCGTGGTGGGCGGCACTTGCCGACACACGTCCCACTAACCCTGACACAGCCAATCTCGGACTAAAAAGCACCGCTCATCCCCCCCCCTCAAGCACACACAGGCCTGGCTCGGTGGCATATGCATCGTGTTTTTCTGGGGCTAAAAAGTAAAAATTCATATGATCATGATCAGCCGCGCACTCACCGAGAACGCGTATAGATAACGGAAACTCTAGCTGAACACGAGTTTTTTTGCAAATCGTTATTTTTTATCTTCCACAAATCGCCGCCAACTGCCGCTCTGCACCCACCTTCTCTCACACACGCCGCGCGCACATCAACCCAGATGATCTTCCGTGGGTCCCTCCTCCCGGGGGCTCTTTCAGCTCTCTCTCCGCCTGCAAGGGGAGAGAGATGATTTGCTTCCACTAGCAGTCGATAGATATCAATCATCGAAGTCTGTCTTCCCCCCCTCATCTCAAAGGCCACGCTTGTGTTAAAGAATCGCGCGGGTCAGCTGCAAATCATAAACACGCTCGATGCTACTCTCGCAATCTCCATCCGGGCACGTCAACTTCGATCCCATCTCCCCTCAGAAATTATACGTGTCATTTCGCGTCCAAAGAGAGGAGCCACACCAGAAGCCCCGTAAACCAAAAAGCCAAATGATAAGTTCGCGGTGCAATGAAATGGATAATGATGGAAGAGAGAAAAAGGCTAAAGAAACACAAGCGTGCTTGTTGTCCCTGTCCGTCGGGTTATCACTAAAATGTCATGCGGAACGAAATTGAGGGACCCAAGATTAGCGTTCGATCTTGCGTTAACGTACACCGTACCCCTCCCCCCCCCCCCATGCAATCATCATCATTCCACCGGTTGACATGACGCACGAAGAAGTCAAAGGGGCGGGAAAAGCGGCGCCGAAACGAAACGAAGCAACAACTCACTTGGAAGAAATCAAACACGACGCGAGACACTTCTTCTCCATTGTGCAGCAACACGCCACGGACCTCTACCGAAAAGAAAGCGAGAGAAGAGAGATTCGTCAGTCGGCTTTTCAAGATCCAATCGCTCGCTCCAAACAGCAATGAACCCCAATCCGCAGATACAGGAACGCAGGAGGTGGGACCTAGATCGACCGCTCGAGCCCTCCCGCTCAATGGCCGCCAACACACACGCCACACCGCTGTCATCGTCCACCACCACCACCAAATCCCCCTCCCTTCCTCAATTCCACATACACCCATCTGTCCACCTACCACACTGCACCCCCAGGACCAGTGCAATCACAAGCCAGACCCAAGAGGCACCCCGGTTTTCCCCTCAATTTCAAAAGAATGCATAACCTTCTGCTTCTCTTCTCCTTTCCCTCCGTCGGAGAAATAAGAGAAAGTGATGCGACCGAATAAAGAGGCGGGGCCCGGACACGTAGCTCGTGCGGGCCCCCTCACAAACAAATCGCCTTAAAAAGCATAAACTGGCGTAGTCCATATCTGGAGAAGGCTCCAGCCGAATGGGGGCCAAACCCGCTCGTATCGGTTCGGGGGTTTGCAACCCGCAAGTTCCCCCCCCCCCCAGCGGCATGACCATGGTGACTGCCCCAACCCGGCGGAACCGTTTCCCCAGACGGAAATGCGAACAAGAAACGTGCAATGGGGGGAGTCGGCTCCGACTCGCGTAACGCAGAAAGTGGAAGGAGGAAATTTTCCATAAATGGAAAAGAAGAATTCACTCACCGGCGCTATCCAATTCTAGGCCAAGTTCGAAATCGGTATAGAACCCATTCGGGTGTGGCATGTTCGCGTGCATCTGGAAGGTCGGCAACATTCCCAAGTCCACGCTCCACTTGCACAGCTCTTGAATCTCTCCTTCATCCGTGTACCGCATCGTCTTGTCAACGTCGCTAGTGAACAATACTGCCACGAATATGCGATCTGCAGGAAAATTCGAAAATCGAAAGGAAAATGAGGGTTGTGTTAATGAGTGAGGGAGCCAAGAAAGGAGCGCGGGGAATCGTCGATGAATTGAACCAAGGGTTATAGTGACGTCGGCCGAGGTCCCGACTGCGAATCTGGATGCACAGTACGAGGGTCGCGGAACGATGCAAGGTTCAACCCCTCTCAGAGGGGGCGTGCCGTGCTCGCTCGCGAGTGGTCCTTCTCACTGATCGGAGCCGCCCGAACAGGAGGAGCCGAAAAGAAACATAAAAACGGGACCAATAACGACCCGCTCCAGGAGTCATAGCCCTTGCTTCTCGGGCCTTCTTTAACAATTAAGAAGAACCAACTGCACGTACCTTGAGGCGTGGCGGAGAATTTGCAAAACTTGGTCTTGATTCTCTGGCCCTTGCGTAGGATCGCTCCCTTCTGCACGAGGTATTGGATGCTGCAACGCACAACAACAGATCCAAACCGCGTGCCCAGAAATAAATTTCCCGTTTAGGCAGGAGATCATAATGAAGAAGCCCCAAGGGTCGACCGAAGGAAAAATAAAAGATCAACCGTCAGATTCGGCTGACTCATCTAGGCAAGGCCTATCCCAACAAACGCATGGCAAGGGAAGGGGGAAAACACACGCACCGGTTCTCACATATGCTGATGCCTGCATCATTCTCGCGAATGTAAGCAGGTCGCTTCCCCCAATCCTCAGGCTCAGCGGGAAGCTTGACCTATTTGTGTAACAAATAAAAGAGGTCAGCGTCTCGGAGAAAATCCTCATTGCGTCTGGGCCGCAGAGAAGAAGTGAAACAGTGGGACCACTTGGATCTCAAACATAGCGACAAACTTGGCCGGTGCACCGCCCTTGTGCCGGGTGCCTGGGTACTCAAAACCCATGCGATTGGAAGGACAAGCTCGGTGGGAATCGAGTGAAACACCGACCCCCTCGCAGCCCAGCACACCACTTGGACCTCTGTACCCAGGAACAGGCCAAGGAGGAACTGGTGGGTAGCGATCAGGCGCGCGCCTCAAAGGCGTAGGGTGCGCAGCCCGACAGCGTCCGGCTACGACAGCGCTCAAAGATAAGGCCAGATTTGGGGGGCTCAAATGCCCTTCCAGCCAGGCCCGGCCGGCTTCATACACCGACAAGTTCCAAGCGCAAGAGCTGCCGACAAAAATCCAGAAAGTGTAACTAGGGGTACTCACCTTCATCAGGTACGATCTTCCTGCAATGACACTGGACACCAAGGGCCGCCGGGCCAAGCCATACTATATGGGACAAGAAACATGAGTCAGGCCACATGAACGTCCGAGCCGATATTGCCAATATTGAACTGGGAATCCGTCGGTATCGCGAAATCCGCAACGTAACGTAATGGTGCGTCTGATGTGTGGCCAACAGAACGAGCAGCCTTCCAAATGTTGCCACGGGCACGAATATGCCGCCGGGGCCAGTCCAAACCGACCTCCCCGAACGACCACATCGTCGCAGACATAACGACGCACAACAAAGTGTAATTTAATTGGATATAAAACTTGCACTCCAAACTCACCTGAGCGGCTCCACGACTTGTCGCAGTGTCGGCGTCAGCCGGCCTTGCAATCACTGGTATTCTACCCTTGAATCGGGCCTCCACCCTCTTGAACAAATAATGGCTTTCTGAAAAGCCTCCGACCATCATTAGCGCGTCGATCGGTGCAGCGGCTCGCTTGATCTGTTCCTCGAGTAGATTCAGGACCTGCGGGGTGTGTAAAACGCAGAAGGTTAAACCGGTAAAAAAGTGAAAGGCGAGATCCTCGGTTAGTGATAAGGACAATTGATAGGAGGCCGAACGACACATTTCGGGTAGGTCATTCGGCCATCGGCCATCGTACCTCTTCAATGACGGGGTCAAAGACCTCTCTCCGGAGCAAAATACCGGGGATCGCAAGTTCGCCGTTAACCAATCCCACCGAAGGATCGTCTGGGTCCTCCACATTGAAGCAGTTGAAGTGGAAATAATTGTCTGATGAAACAATCGAGTTGAATGAGTGGGCAACGTTCCTGACACTAGCCAATTTGAGAGTCACGCACCGTCATCCTCTTCCCCATTGTAAGCTAATTTGTCAGATTCAGCGAACGCGTGCATGAAGAAGGCTTGTGAAGCCGGATCCAGATGGGCCGGGTGCTCGGCTAGCAACGTCCGGACAAGTTCGCGGAAACGAAGGTCCAAGAAGATTGAGCCACTGTGGAGAAGGTATTCAGAAGACCGTATTTCAGCTTATTAGACCCTGATAGACGTCGGCTTCGGACTCCCGCCGGGTTGCGACGTATTCAAGACCAAGCCAAGAGTCAGGCACTGCGTCAAGCGGCGCCGCGGACTCCGCAGCGGTCAAGGCCGACGTTTGATGGAATCAGCGCTTCCCCTTAAGCCCATGTGGCACCCAAATTCCTGACCAGATAAAAGTGTGAGACTTACCAGTTTGCTCCGCTTCTCGCACACACTTCCGCAATCTCCAAATTACTAAGGGAACCGATGATTTTGTAGATAGCGAGATCCACGGTTCCTCCACCAGCATCGCAGATAAGGAAGTTTTGCGAAGGCTTTAGCTTATGGAGGTCCGTGAGGTGAGCGCAGTGGACGGCAGCTGCTTCGGGTTCACTACGGGTACCAAGTGTCGATGGCCATCCAATGCCGCGCCGGCGTTTTGCGATGGACGTTGGTGAAAGGTCCGGTGACAAGATTGGGGTCCGGTGCCCAACGGAAGGGTTGTGACATCGGGATGGGTGTATCGGGGATCCCAAGGTGCGGGTCGATCCAGCAGGTCGAGATCCCAGATCGCCGAGTGTTCACGCATGAGAAGATGAAGGCCAAGTTGGGGATAGCCGAGTGTGATCGTCGGTCGCATTGCGGAGATGTTGAATTTGAGGTTCAAAATTGCACAGGCGTGGATCGATATTGAAAGCGAGCGATTGATTAGATGAGGAGGTGCGTGCGGATGCAAAAAGCGGTTAGAGTGCAGTGGGATTGAGCACGCCGTTCGGTCCAAGAAGGGAATAGACGAAAAGGAACGTGTTGTCAGCAATGACGTCAGCGATCTACGCAAACTGCCGAAGGTGAAGGGCGTGGCAGACCACACCATATCCGGAAGATGCCGACATTCGGTCGCCACAAGTCGCCGTCTGACCTCAGTCTGGCGGAGAACAGATGACTCGTGCATCTCTCCCCGCTCCGAACGCAAACCTACTGCGACACGGAAATTGCCATGGCCCACGGGGTCTCCTCGCTTTCGTTTAAAGGGCAAGGGTGGCTTTTCGCCGAGCCCATAACGACCGATCAAGGACAGGTGTTGTCCGCGGCGGTGGCGCCCCGACGCCACACCCACGCATGTATTGGCGGGGTGTCTGTTGCAACGTGAAGGAAAAGGGCAGAAGAGAAAATGTCTCGAACGTCGTCGAACACTCCGAGGACGGTTTTCCGAAAGGCTAAATGATGCAGGCGGCAGCGCAGTGGGAAGCGGTCTAACGCCAACCGTTTTCGGGCACAACCACGATCGGTTGCCCCCAGCCACGGAGCCTGGAATCGGCATCCAGGGAACGCTGTCCCGTGCAGCACCAGCGGACAAAAGCGGAAAAGCAGTGTTGGAAAGTCAGACTCACGTAATAATTCTGAGACGATCTCTCCAGTTCCTGTCACCTGCGTGCGCACTCTGCACGAGACCTGCTTTGATGGCAGCGTCGCGCATCAGGTCGCAGCCAGCTGCGTCCCAAGCTGCAGGCACTGTCAGCCATACGTCGGCGGCGTCTGGTAAAGTTATTGCCATCCATCACATTGAGAAGGCATTCGTGGTACAGGTTTGCGACGGTTGGGTGGCGTTTTGTTCGTTGGATTAGTTGGTGAAAAATAGGTGATTCCAGGAATTTGGAAAAGTAGTTGGCGATGACCAAGTTCCGTCGTCAAAGAAAACAACGATTTAGCATTGGAGGACGAGTGCAATCGAGTGGCGCCAGTTGGGACAAGCGATCGAGAAAGGAAAGATTATGACGTCAGTTTTCGCTGCCGCAAGTAGTTGGGCCCAGTGGCAATGATCAAGAAAAGACGTACTCAGATCTGCGACAGCACCAGTCTCTCGCGTAATCTGCTCTTTCGCGTACTCATACAAACATGAAAGGTAATCAACAATCAAGTCCTCGGCGTTTTTGCCAGGCTAAATGTGAAAGATAGAGTTAGACTGCAGATCCACCGTTGCTAGATTCGCCTTACAGGGAGTGAGGGAAGTCGTGGGTCAATGGTCGTGGGGTCTCGTAACGCTCTGGGCTCAAGGAAGAGCTTAAACCTACAGAGGAATAGTCAGAACACATCGGGACTCGTAAAGAACGAGTGCATTACCATTCGCATCGTATCGTACCTGGCATGGGACCGGCATTCTTGGCTTCGAGTCCCCAGGCCAAGACTCGGCCGTTCGAGTCGTACAATAAACAGGTTGGGACTTTTCGGAAGGTTTCGAAGGAACCAGGCCAGTGAATAATATTTTGAACGCGACCTGCATTAATTCGAGACGATCCGTAGGCGATACCGGACATTGTTGTACCGAAGCTATGAAGCGCGGAAAACATTGCCAAAATTAGTTCCATCAGGGTTGCAGACGCCAAGTCGCGTCGACCTATAAAGACTCACTCAACGCTGATACTGAGCTTGCCATCGTCAAATGTGGAGGGCAGCCCAGAGGTTACGGAACCGGGCCCGGTAAATTGTCCTGGCGTCCCCATAGCCAACGGCGGACTGACCGTCGTGGACCGTTGAGGTGGATGAATGGGTGTCGGCCTTTGAATATTCGGATCCATCATCGGCCCAAAGTTGTTCTGGGGCGGGCCATGGTGTCCCATAGTGCCCTGTGGTCCTGGTGGATACCCGGTTGGACCGAAGTCGTTTGGAGGCGAGCCAGGTGAGACAAGGCCCGGATGGCCGTTCAGAGTTTGCATTTGGGCAACCGACGGCATCTGCCCGTGCATCGTTCCGTTTCCATTAGGGGGGTAACCGTTTGGCGGATGAGGAGTCTTGCTGGGATCGGGATACTGCAAGCCCGGATGAGCGGAGGGTTGGGTATTTGTTGGGTATGATGGAGGATAGATAGCCCCTTGGCCGGCGTTATTTCCTTGTGGAGGTGGTGGTGGAACCTTGCTCCTCGGTTCGCCACAGCAGCCCATTTGAAGTCGTGCAAGCGAGAAAAGACGGTGAGGAAGGGGAGGTGGGTGGAACGAGATTGCCAGTTGGTATCCAAACCACGGCGACTTCCAGGAAATCACCACCGGGCGCTTATTCGACTTGAGCGTCTCTCGATGTTCTTGGTTTACCAGCAAGGCGCTTTCATTCGCGACACTCTGTACAGGCTTTGGCCGCTGCTGATTCAAACGTGAACTGGGTCTCTATCTTCTACGGCGGCGAGTATCTTAATTCTGGAAACTCGGCGACGCATGATCTTCTCAGCCCACTAGCGCCCGCTGCGGGATGGGTTTGCATAGGTTCGCATCTTTCCGTAGCCCAGTCTTTTCATCTTTATCGTCCTGAGTGGCTTAGATCTACAGGGGTATTTCCGTGTCCCTGGCACAGCTCTATTCACAACCGCCCACCACGGTTGAATGAGTGATAGTTCGACTTTTGCTCGGCAAGCTTTAGAGCTGTCTCGGAGGTTTTTAATTACACGTTTGATTGATGGTTGATTTGGGGGGTGATTATCCAGAATCAATTCGGTCGATCGGCATGTTGCCCGTCATCATGGCCATTCCCCGGACGTTAAGCCCTTCTGGACGAGTATCCCTTGATCACGACCAGTATCAAAAAAAAAATCCAGTTGGTCCCAGAAACTTAACTGGGCACGTTTTTGCTGCAGGACGAATCATTATCTCAATCTCCGCTCTTCCGGACCAGATCCTCAGTTCTGGGTAAGTAGAGTGCACGCACTAATTGAACGATAGAGTGTTTTTCGGGCGATCAAGTCAGAAGGGATCGTTTCGTATTGAAACCCTTCGAGTTCTGCTTCCTCGATTTGAAATTCGAGAACCCTGTCTGCCGTTCTAAGAATGACCCCAACGGCTGGAGTCACGACGGGTGTTGTAAACACCGTCTCCGCGGCATAGGCGTACATAACGCAGTACGTCGCTAGGGATGCGCACGGAAGAACTCTAAAAGGCTAAAAGATTTTATCCTAGTTATTGCGAACCGGGTGCAAGCAAACTTCCATTTTTGATTTTGTCTCCGCTCACAGGGCCGTCCACGATAAGCAGTCCGTGGTGGCACTACTCTGATCCGTTACTGTGGTTGCTGCTGTCAACACACCTTATTAGCTCAATTTCATTTCGGCAAAAGTGGATAACAATATCATGGATAGGTTTCGCTGTCCCTGTTGGTTGGACCCAGAACGGAAGCACACTGGTAGACACGTACACCATAATCATACACCATGATTGGAGAAATTGATTGGGGTAAATGGCGCATTCAATCGTCCTCATCTCCGTCATCGTCATCTCCGTCATCGTCATCTTCGTCCTCATCCATCGGCATGTCCTCGGCCGACTCTTCGTCGTCAAGCATTTCACCCTCCCCAGTTGCAGCCTGTAGTTACGAAACAAGTATATTCGATCAGTGAGCGTGGCCTGGACCGTACTAATTCCCCACAAACCTTTCTCTTCATCTCCTCCCTCACTGCCCGCGCCTTCCGTTGTACCTTCACCCATTTCGCCATTGGGCTATCTTCGACGTCAATGCTACCTTCCCATGATTCCACTTCCTTTCCGTTGCCAGGCGCAAACTTTACATTCGCCCTCTTGCTTTCCACCCATCGGCATCCTTCCTCGATCCGCTCCACCAAAGTTTTGACGTGCATTGCGTTTTTGCCACCCTTGCTCTTACGAACGCATCGCTTGAGCGTCACAATAACAGGCAACATCAGTTCCGGGAAGGCGATGCTCCCTTGAAGCGATTCCGACCACTCGGCGAGGAGGAATGAGGCATCGTCGACGATTGATTCCGCCAGAATACGCGTCTTCATGTATCCAGCTGGCACGTGAATTGATACAGAGAGATCCAGTGGTTTTAATTTCTCCTTTGCGGGAAGGAATTTGGTGGACGGGGAGAGCGGTGCGGTAAGAATAGGGAGAATGTACGGCGCCAATGGAATGTAAGTCTTGGTGTGTCGAATGAGATGCAATAACGAGCGTATAAGGTGGAGATGAAGCGGATAATGGCGCATACCCGGCCCGAGTCTATTAGATGTCGAGGATTAGTCGTGGTCGACACGAGGCTTGCAACAGCAGCTCACTTGATCGCACCGAGCGCCACCTGAACCAGAGGGAATATCAAGGGCTTCAGCTCACTCTCACCGTTCGATTTCCCTTTCTTTCTTTTGCCAAAGATTATGGCATCCTCGGCGGAAGCTTTTGCGAGGACCATGCACCAAAAGTCCACGCAGTGAACAAACTGCCAATTATACACTTGCCTCAAGGCATCCTACACAACACAAGATAAATCGGAGTTAACAACATTTCGGTAATAGAGCGAATAGAGGAGAGGGCATACCGAAGACGTCACAACTTTCATTGCACCTCGAAGGTGGAACGCAAGCTGACGGATGTAGCTAAATGCGTGCTGGTATGACGCTCCTTGGTTCATGCAGTATAGCTCCGATGCAGTATTCTTCATAAGATTAAGGGAGGGCATAGTGTGATCGTTGGATTTTGAGGCACCTCGAACCATAGTGAGATACGACGCCTAAATCCTGCCGTAAGAAAGTGTGAAACCGGCAAATTCGAACTCTCGATTCACCTTGAGCACCATGTCCAACAGTGAGGTGTCTGAACTAGCCCCGAGCCTGCGTAATGCCATGTACGCCGCAAGTCGGACCTCGTCTTCTCCATTTGACCACATTTCTAGAGACATCTTCGACGGAAGTTCAGTAATACTCTTTCCCTCTCAGGGGTGACAATTACCTTGAGATAATTCTTCACCGCTCTCCTCTGTCCGCTCACGTAGGGAATAAGTTTCGAAGTTTCATTCAGCGCAAGGACTTGTGTATCGGTGTCCGAGAGGGTGGTCATAAGCTTGGCTATGCTAGACAGGAACGAGGCAACAAGACGAGCGATTTTCTCGGTCTTCGGGACCTGTGCCGGTGGTTTGCTGCCCAGACATTCAGAAATGTTGCCTTTTGCTTGCTCTTTAATAGGAGAAAAAACTCACAAACGCCCATCTGGAAGCTCTTTATAAGGTATGTGATGCATTAGGACCATTGGCGCAAACTTGAGCGACGCAACGACGAGCTGGTTGAACACTTTGGGCAACTGTTAGCTTCGCACCGCTAATAGGAAGAGAGCCGAAAGTCGCCTACATTCGGGACTCTCGGTCGTGTACGTTCGCTTCGTCCCCGACTTTTCGTCGTCCAGGTTGCTACTGGCTCGGAAGGCCGTCAGCAGCTGTCTCAGGCTTTTCAAGCTGCGATATTTTATGATGTCCGCCTTCCATGCATCCAGCATGTCCTTGGTCAGGATCTTGCGACCATCCTCCTCTTCTTCGGACATCTCAGCGTCGTCGACTTCTTCGGGCAACTCTTCGCTTTTGGAGAAGCCCAATAGCTCAGGCTCGTTTTCCTGGAGGTACTTGTAAAAGACGGGATCCTTCTCGGCAAGTTGAGAAAGCTCCTGGACGTGCCTCTCCTCGTCTGGAAAATGATTAGATCAATATACTGAGATAGCTTCTAAAGGAGATCAAGCTTACCATCGAACTCATCCAATGAAGCAAAGGAGGCCGAGTCGTCTTCAGAATCGCCGTTCTCAGACCCACTGCCGTCCTGGGGATGGCCTTGTTAGTCACACTAAAGAAGTTATCTCGAGATTATTGCGAACCTCGGAATCCTCGCCCATGAAATCTCCTTTGAGGAAGTCGTCTACACTCATGCCTTTGAACCTAGCGAGCGAACGCATGTAAGCCTCTGAGATCTTCGAACGAGGCGGGCTTTCGACTACTTTGTTCCTTCAGGAAGCTCCTCTTCACTCTCCTCCTCCTTCCTGTCACGACCAGAAGCTCCTTTGCTGTCCTTCCCCCTTGCTCGCTCTGCTTTCTTGGCGATAACCGGTCGGGCCTTCTTCTGGTGTTTTCTGCGGGCATTGATGGCAGCTTGAATCCCACCCTTAGCCGCAAATTTTCTCGTCCTTTTCGTACCCTTTTTCGCCATAACTTCTGTCAAGTCAAAGGAGCGGGGAGATGGGGGATCTGGTGGCTGAGGAAATTTACTGTGAGGGTCTGTTTACCTGTTTGTACCTGGAAATTTGTTCTTCGGCGTTTACCGAAGCTCTTCTTCCACCGACTCCTTGCGACAGCGAACTCCTCTGATATGGCAATGGCAAACGTTGGTGACCTGAACGATGGGAGAAGACACGTTAAACTTCATCACGAGCACGTATCCAATGTTAGTCTGGTAGGGTGGATCTGCTAAAGGGGGTGCTGACGCCCTCTCCGTAGGTGTCGAGCACCGACTATCCAGGAGTGTACCCTGGAGAAGATCATTCCTGGGACCTTCAGCGCTTCAAAGAGAAACTAGTAGTCCAAGTACAACGTCTCAGTGAGAAGTCGATCGAGTTGGACCTAGTGGGGGTGGACGCTTCTATTGCCAACGCTTTGCGACGAATCCTCATGTCGGAGGTTGGCCTTCCTCCTTGACGAAGCCACCCACGGCCGCAGCTTATTCACATAACCTGCATATTACAGGTCCCTTCAATAGCAATTGAAAATGTATATGTGTGGAATAACACCTCGGTCATCCACGATGAAGTCTTTGCACACCGAGTTGGCCTGATACCACTGGCTGTCGACCCGCGGCTTCTTAACATGAAAGGTGCGTGCAGCGTGCAATATTTTGGTCATCAAATCTAGCTACATTATCCATTCTTTCCCATTAGTGGCAGAAGAGACCCCAACAGACAAAGATACGATAGTATTCAAATTGGATGTCACCTGCAAGCATAGACCGAAGGCCCCGAGAGGAGAAACAGACCCAGAGAAACTGTACATCAACTCTAATGGTAAGTGCCCTCGGAGTCGAGAACCTCGCTTCACCGTACTAACGCACGCGTTCACCCTCTTCTTGTATACTCTCACATTTTCTTGCTAGTTTACTCACGGGACTTAGTCTGGGCACCAGCAGGGGATCAAACAACAGTCTTCGCCGAGTTTCCTCCACGACCCTCGAATGACAATATCCTTCTCGCGAAGCTGCGGCCAGGCCAGGTACGACGTCTGTTGATATACTTCGATGTTGCACTCCATCTCGTAACAGGGTCAATTTGACGTGTGGCTTGCCCCATTCGTAGACACTCGAAATGGAGCTTCATGCCAATAAAGGCATTGGAATGACGCACGCAAAGTGGTCCCCAGTTGGTGCGTTCTATACATGGCCATATTCGACCACGGTGCATCCCGCACCCAGAGGCCTGAAAATTGCTCATTAAATTACACAGCCACCGCAACGTACCGTCTACTACCCCATATTGTCATCCGGAAACCCATCCCGTCACAACTTTGCGAGAAGTTCCAGAAGTGCTTCTCGCCTGGCGTGATTGAGGTCAAGGAAAAGTCCAAGGGAGAGAAGGAGGTCGTTGTTGCCAACCCACGGCTGGAATCCATGAGTCGGGAGGTCTATCGCCACAGTGAATTCGATGGGATGGTAGAGCTCACGCGGATACGGGATTTCTTCCTCTGTGAGTTCCGTGGCGTGTTCCCACCAGAGCGCCCTTTTCCTGATCGGGCTATTTCATTGTGCTTCACAGTTAGCATCGAGTCTACCGGAGCATACCCGCCTCAGGATTTACTCCCGGAATCGATTCGCCTAATGCGCGAAAAGGTTAGGACACTCAAAAGGGCCGCCGAAGCGTTAAAACAGGCCCCAAATGAAGACGAGGAAATGGAAGCATAGTTATCCACCTCACAGTCGTGTTCTTGCCGTATCCTGTATCAATAGACCATCTAGAAGACTTGCTATCTGAGACCCTCTCTGTGGCGGGCTCGAATCAAGCTCGGAAAAATGCAAACGGACCCTATGAAGGAGGACGCATTGGGGGGACACGATGGGAGGAGAAAATAATCCCACACCAGCCTAATCGCAGAATCCTGACGCCCTCCCTGCACGCAAATCATTGCCTCCCAAGGCACCGAGGATAACCTAGTTAAGAATGAGCCCATATCGGGCGACATCTAAATTGAAGCGTATAAGGCATGGAACTTCTTTGTGAGAGCTTGACGCAGGGATGCGGATTCTTGTACACATTTTTGTACAATCTCCGAAAGGCGGACGCCAAGCTTTGTAGGGTAGATGGGTTTGGACAGGCGTCAAGGTAGGGTGGGTGGGCATTCGCTCTGGAGGCTTGCTGTAATCGAACTCTCGTGCTCCTCTCAATAAGCCGAACAACCTCCGGAAAGGCTCGTGGTTTTGGAGGAGGCTCCAAGACTCAGCTGACGCCAGATGATAGTGCCTCGCTGGGTTGAAGAATGACGGCGTCCTCGACAGTAGCTGTCGATGACCCGTTGAAAGAAGGCGAACAGAACGTGTTTCGGCGGTCCAGGGTCCAAGGGGCTTCTCTCGTACAGTAATCTGGCCGCCCACTGTGGAAATTTGTCTTTTAGTGGCAGCTTCCATCTATCGAACGTTGTGACGAGACGGGTGGGCTGTTGGTTTACAGTGAGTTCCAAAACTCGCTGCAGCTGTGTGGGGGCAGGGGGCTGTCTCGATAGGTTCAAGGACCGCAATCCCCCTCAACCCCCAGAGGAATAATGTAAAACGAAGGGCGAGGTTCAGGTCGAACGAGCTCAAAATGTCGAACAAGGCGGGCTGTCTTGGTCGAATACACAGCCTGGTGTCGGGGCGCGTAGATCGTACCACCTGCAATCTGGGATCTCGAGTCAAGGTGCTCTACATATACATGCGTAGTCATATGGAGTTCACTACTAAGGCATCGAGGTCTTCAACAGCAGGCAGCAACTTCCAAGACCTAGGTATTTCAACGAAAACGGAAGCGTGATCACCTCTTCTCGGGCCTTGTCTCCAATTCGTCCGCTCGCTTTTCAAGGATATCATAATGTCCAGGCCTAAACGCGGAAGTCAAGAAGAAGAAAAATCACACCCGATCAGTTCTACGGATTCTTCAACTCATTGGGGAAGGGGAGGAGGGTTCCGCTTCGGTCGAACCGTCGACATACCGATATAGAAGCGTTATAGGTTCAGCTCCACTCAAACCCGTTCCTTCAGACTGGAACTCGACAAAGTTGACTTTATGAGATGAGTCGCTGAAGCCAGCGTTACTAAGGTAAGCGACGTTGACGGGGACGGACAGAGCGCTTGTGAGGGCGCTGATCATGGGATCATCTGGGGTAATGGTAGAAGGAGAACGTTCTCGTCAGTATGTGTCTCAGAGTTCGAGCAAACGAGGGGTAAAGAGCACGCGAACGTGCAATAGGATGTTTGGAGAACGCACCCGCTTCTTTGCCTGCAGCCTCCACAAACCTCTCACAAAACTCCTTCACTCCCATCGGATCTCCCGTATCTGGGCTTATCAAGAAGCCTTCGTACAGGACTGGCTCGGAGCGCATTTGAGCGGACGTTACGAGCTTGAGGAAAAACACTGCCGAGTTGGATACTACGGAAATTCCAGGGCAAGCAGATCAGTTTCCAGGTCTCTGCCTTTTCTTACGAGGAGGGGACTGAGACAATCGCATACGTTCAGGTGTTTGGAAGAACTCGAGCAAGGTGCGAGCGTCGAGTTTCTGTCCATGTCGGTTTGGCGTAACGATCAAGTCGATTACTTCGATGAACGCATCATAGAAATCCTCATACTGAAAACGCCGCAGCTTTATCAGATCCGCGTAAGGAGGCAGAATGATAGAACAATAACATACAGCAAGTTTCTCAAACCCGACTTGTTCCAAAACCTTCAAATTCTTCTCCAAGATGGACTTGGCCGACGCAACAGCCAATTCCTGGTCTTCCGCGAATAGAAGTCGCTCGACGTAAGCGTAGGCTAGAGCTGAAGGTGAGAGGAAAGACAAGATGAGTTCTCCTGTTTTTGATACATTCCGCTGCTCTATCTTTCTCACATCGATAGAAACAATCTCCATCCCCGCGCGTTCGTCGTAACCCGCGCCACCCCTGAGACAGTAACCATTCGATCTTTTCGAGAAAGTTGCCTGTACCATTGGCGTATTCCTCTCGGAGAGCGCTTAGCGGTTCGGCTGAAGATATTAGCGGCTGCAGGGCCAATGAGAACGTGACGTCAGCGACGCCTGAAACAAAGAAGGCAGCCGGTCTCACTCGTTTATTCGCTTCCTCATCCTTCAGCTGTTGTGCGAGCAGGTACATGTCATGTTCGGAGAGTTGGTTATCGTCTGAAATAAGCTTCTCGTTAGGTTTACCCTAATAGGAATGCGATAAATTGCGTGTCTCACCACCTGGGGCGCCCGGTGTCTCCGACTGGGGGAGGACCGACGCTACTTTATCTCGATCCTCTTCCTGAGTAAGACCTAGATATTTGAGTACAGGCGCGAACGTGGAGTTTAGTGAGTTCGAAAGTATGGAGTATCGATCATGGTAAGCGGCGAGAGCGTTTGCCGTCGCGCCCGGCGCGAAGCCCATCAAAGGTTAGTCGGTGGGAGGGGGGAGTAAGAATGTGTGTGGTGGATGATCCGATGAGCAAGAGAACAAAACGGAGATACGGAGTGTATTTCACGTTTTTAGAATTCCAAAGTTATGGGGCAAAGCGTGCAAGGTTTAGTAAGGGAGCATGTTACTGACTCTGCGCTGCATTTGCCACTGCTCCTCCTTCGGGTTTTGGATCCGGTGCGGTGGATGTCGGGGTTGGAGTGGACATTGAAACCATTGGTGAGTGCGAAAGCAGATCTAGACTGGGTATCTCGGAATGGGGGAGAACGTTGGGGCAGTGTTAAATGGGTGACTGGAAGCAGCGTAACATTCCAATTTCGACTGTTGCGGCAGCCTTGCACCCCCATGCGGTCAGTCACCCGTCGATCGTACCGACAGACAACACCCATCGAGCTCGTAACTCTAGAATAAGCGCAGCTTTCATTTCTGTTCGATCATACGTTCGAATTCCAAGCATATACACAAGGAAGTTCGATCGCCAGTCTATCTCAGCATTACTGCGCCCCCGTTGGCCTAGATACTACCCTAGCGACCTGCAGAGACGGGGATAGTGTCAGCTCACCGTTAAGCCGTTAAAACGCAGAATAAAGAGTGATAGAATGTATGTCAGGCAAGTCTGAAATCAATTTAGGTGTCTCCATGGAAGATGCAGACGATGTAAATTTGGTCGATAGTGTTGTCATCACCGTAGGGGGATAGAGAGAGAGTAAGAGGTAAAATTGCTAGTACAACTCACCGCCTCAACGAAAGGCCCGGACCTCAGGCGATACCTGGCTTGTCAAGGAGTGAGGGACGTTCAAGGATGCTGGTGAAGTTTTGCTTCGAATGTCAACACCCGCAGATTAGGTCATCCAGGCCAAACAAGTTAGGCCCGCACGCCACGCGAGCTAGTGTCGAGACCACAGAGGAAGACGCTGTGTTTATAGGGTATAGATACACAGGAGTGTTACGCATACACCAAGATGCTGCAGGTTTTAAAGAAAAGGTTGCGTGGATGAAAATATGGGAACAATTGGAGGAGGGTAGGAAGGAACGTCATGACCGGACTTCATAAGGATGCCGAACGAGTTCGTCGTAAAGGTCTTCAGGGATATCTCGTACGAGTGCCACGGCGATACCGATAACTGGGAGAGCTTCCAGCGGAGGGAACGTGCGAAGAAGTTTCATCGGACTGGAGTGGAGCTGCGTTTAGCGTCTGCATGCGGGCAGCATCAATCCCACTCACCTAGGGGATGCCATGACTTCTTCACGAATGAGGAGAAGCTGAGCAATGACACAGAGTACGTTGAGATGAACGCCGAATGCTAGAAGGAAGTCCCAAAGTTGAAGGACTTGATCAAGAGGTGGAGTGCATGCGCAAAGGGTGAGGACAGCTACCATTGATATAAATGAACCATCAGTCTTTGCGCGAAGATACACAATGTCGATTATACGCACATGGGAAAGCGTAGAGCTCTGCGGAGAGGTTTTTCTTTCTTAGGTATCCATATAGCTCCGAATCCACAATTTGCAAGCACTGGTCCAATAGCTTAAAAAGGTGTCATGGCCGTAAGTCCCCACTGAAGGCCAACCAGAGCGAGAAAAGACCTCACCCTCAAGCCGCGATGAACACCTTCTAGGGTCGGCTGGACATAAAGAGGGCACTGAACCTCGATGAACTTGGAGAACGCCGCAAACGCCTCAAGTTCCGACGGCATGGTGTAGAGGAAAGGGGCCGCCAGGACGTTCATTCCTTGAACGTAAGTAAAGTCTAGGATTTGAGCTTGTGTTTCCGATCGGTCTGATTCATAAACAAGTCCGGCGTTCAGCCAACAGCCCGTCGATCAAGAATGGAAGAATGGATCTAGCGAACCTTGACTTCTCCAGACAAACGCATCTAAGAGACGAACTAACATCTCCTCGCTGACTCTCTCTTTGAATCCTCGGTCAGTGGCGAGCGTCCTGAGAGGTGGTGAGCGTTAGCCGCGTTCGTGGGTGCATGAAAGGAGGATTACGAACCGAAAGGTATCATTCCGGATCTTCTCCCGAACCGCACAAGGGCCCTTCGCAACATACTTCAAATACATATCCGAAGACATGCTCCCCGTCACTCCAAGCAAGAGTTTCCATATCCTCGGTCTCAAAGTCGGATCCTAAAGTTTCCCCCAACACACAAAAGTCACCAAAGTCGATCAACTTTCCGCACCACACCACATCTATCCCCACCACGCGAAGAGCACTCACGACGGTAAATGGGATGCCTTCGACAAGGATCAGTCTCCTCAACTTCTTCAACCCATCCTCGACATCCGCTTGCGTTCGAAATTTAGTTGAGAGTCTGGGTTGGTTCAAGAGTTTGTTGAATGCATGGGCTTTGGCTTGAAGCGCTTTTGCTATTGAAGTGGTCGGGTCGGCCATTTGAGGCCCTTGATGTGAAGCTGTCGGTGTGCGCAATGGGAATGGTGGCGGTTGGGTTGACGGGTGCTTCTCGCGTCGGAGGACCCCGGTCACCGTCTCAGAAGGAACCACGTTCCCCATCGACCAGGCCACAGCGCCGCGTCCCCCACCGCCAGCTCCGGCAGCCCCACGTTATGGAAGTCACTTTCAACAACTCGGGGGCGATAAACCGCGCACATTATGCAATAGTTCAAAAAATCGAAAACGCTGCTAGCCCTTCACTCGCGGACGACGCTATCGTTCAGGAAATTGACGCCATACGGAGGAGGTTTGCTAAAGATGGTTTTAGTCCCGATTCGGTGCGTATTCACGGTATTCCTCGATATGGAGAGAGGAAAATGCTGATGAAGGAGTTTCTTCTGTTGTACATAGAGAGCGTGTCGAGATTGGTTGCTCATATTGTTGTATTGCTCGACGGCAATGACGTTTGAACTTCCTCGACCAGATTACCTAGCATTTGCTCTCCCCGCTGCTATTGGACTGGCGGGGGGCGGAGCGAAATTATTGGATCGTCGGGTGGGTGGGTAGTGATAGCATGACTTTTATGGTCGGCCCGAAATGCCTGATATGTTCAAATAGGCTACGAATTCTGCGCTGCAGTGATGCCACCTGAGCATGAGCTACACCTCATGCTAGTTAACACGTTTAGGAAGGTAAGCTGTCCGTTCTTTCATTTTCGTACGATCAACAGACGTCCTGAAGGCGGTTTCGTGATAGGACTTGGAAAGTCGAGATGAAACCCACATCTGCTTGGCACTCGACATGCTAGTTCAAGTATCTTCTCCGGACGTTGTGCCCGCTATTCAAACAAGGCTAGAAGATCTTCTATCTCATAAGTCGTACGCACGCTGTCAGCCTCTCTGCTCAACCGGTTCAGGAAGATTGATGCACGCTGCTCTGGTTAGGTTTCAAGTCAAGCGGCGCGCCATGGCAACCTTCAAACTTCTCTCTCAACACAACTCGGATCTTCTCCAAAGAACGACCCGAAAGATATTTAAGCGGCTTCGGGACGATGTCGTTTCCTCGTCGGCCTTCAGTCTTGCGGTTGAGTTGGTCAAGGTGCGTCGTATCGGTGGTTCAGGTACCTCTGGATATATGCCAACGTCGTCCACCCCCACCCCACCCCCCAATCCATTCTCAAATTTAGGCCGGTCTAATCTCCGGGATCGAAGTCGGTCACGCAGCAGTCGACGTGATACAAAAGGACCGCTCGAATTCTCAAGGACGTCGGATTCAGAGCCCTGCGGTTGCTGCGATTCGTTGCGTCGGTCAGTTAGTTACTATTGACCCGAACTCTAGGTTCGTTTGATAAAAGGCATCCCTCAGTCTGAATGGGTGCTTGATGATCCTTCTTCGACTTATTCAGGGAGGTTAAGTCTCTGGCTGAAGTCCTCATTCAGAAATGCGTAACGTCATCGAGATCAAGCAGTGAGTTTGTCAAGTATTGGTCTACCCTCGCGGAGACGATTGCTAAAGCAACTTTGCCGAGCGAATAGAAATCGTCCTCGAGTGCTTCCGGGCACTCTCAGTCGTGCCGGAGCCAGTTCTGATAGACGTCCTTTCACCCTCGTCCGACTTACAACACCCAGTCTCGGGAATTCGTTACATGCTCGCGTCAAAGGACCCGAACCTTCACTACACTTTCCTGGCTTGCCTGCTCGCCATGGATGTCAAACTTTGGGCTGGAGTGGATGAGACCATTCCTGCTCAGCTTCAGGAGAGCGAAGTTGGTCGGATCATGTCATTCTTGGATGGGAGTGATATAACCATACGGAAGATGGTGCGAGTTACTCTCATCTTTCCTCCCCAGATGGCCGCATGCTAAGTCATTCGTGTAGACGATTCAACTGCTGCACCGTGTCGAACCCGCCATTCTCGAAGCTTGGTTTACTAGGTTCATCGACTCGGTTCCATCTCCAACTTCCACTACTCTCGCGACCTGCGAAGTCTATGCGTCCCGCGCTCTGGAGGTCTCTACGGTGTTGGACGCGGAAAGCGGTGAGGCATTCGCGAATAGACTCAAGGCAATACTGCAAGCGGTCCAAGTTCCCCACAAAGATGCAGCTGGCACTGGCAAGGGCAGCCCGGAACGCGGCAGGGTGCACGGTGAAGGCTCAGGCGCTGGTGTCAACGCTGTGCTAGAATCCGTGGTAGAACCTGTCCTCGACAGGTTACGCGAATGTCAGTATTCATCAGTAGTATTCCGACAGGGCTCTCCACTGAGCACCTTGATAACGGTCGTAGCCTCGGACGAGTTCCGGAAAACGTTCGTCGAAAAGTCACTGCAAGACTTACGAGACTCCCTCACCGGCGTCAAAGCCCCAGTACCTTCAGCAACAGTTATATGCGCAGCGGTTGCCTGCGAATACTCCCAAGTAGTCACTCTCTCACCAAATACAATTGCTGAAGGGTTGGCCAACTGCCTTGCGGCGTCGCCTGGTATGTATCAACCTCAGCTGTTGTGACCTCCTTCCTTAACCTATGGCGCTACCATAGTGGGTGTGCAAGAAGCATTGTTAATTGCCCTCACTAGGGTGGTAGCAATGTTCGATGACGAGTCAAGCCCTGCAGCAGTGGTGACACGGGTCGAGGAACTCGTAAAGCAAAGTCGGAAACACATGAGACATGTACGGGGCTCGCTTTTATCTAGTGGTTGGACTCGAAAATGACCTTTAAATCTCAGAGATGCGATCAATTCTTGCGATTAGTCAAGGACAAAGCCACGCTCAAAACCGTGGTCCAGGGTGCCAAGTCTCAAACGGTACGCCGAATGTCGCATGTCGGGGTCGAATCCCTACTTATGAAATCCGAATATCCAGCTCCCAGATATATTGCTAGCCATAGAAGAACATTTCCGCAAACTCCCCAAACAAGTTACAAGCCCGTCTTCCGCGTCTTCACGTGCCGTCTCGCCTCGTGGAGCTGCCGGACCGTCAGCTCTGCGGTACGACGCATACGAGGCTCCAGGCACGTTGCGTAGGAAGAGCCAGGATCGCCATCAAGCTCGCCCTCGGAGGCCTTCTCAAACACCATCAGCTCGCTCCTCGACTACGTATAGCGAAGAGTTTCAACGTTCACCGATCCCTGGGGCGGAAGACCCGCTGGCGCAGACTATTACACCGGCAGGTTTGGTAGCTCTGGCTGAGGGAGACGAAAGCTTGAGAAATCTGGCTGCGGCGACGGGCTCCCCTCGCCAAGGACCTTCCATGGTTTCCGAGGTCTTGGTCAGTTTCATGGACCTTGAAGCGTTTGAAGATTTGTTTTAAGGCATTCTCTTCCCATCTTTCTTAGGCACCTAAAGTCGATCTCATCACATTGGAGTCCCCGTTCCACGCTGAACCACCGACCACTTTCGCTGAAGCGCTGAGGCCTGATACGCAGCCCGAGGGGTCAAACGGTCTTACTGAGGAATCGTTCCTTCAAAGTTTTGATGCTGCGTGGAACTCCATCAAGTCTACAACTCGGGGATGGTCGGAATCGCCGCCAGCGACGGTCGCTGGGGGCCTTCAAGACGCGGGGTTAGGTTTCATCATGGCCTTTCCAAGCCTTGAGGCAGATATCAAAGGTTCGTGGCCCGCTAATTGCCATCTCTTAATCCTCCTGTTTCCTAACCGATTTTGCTTTGCAGCTAAGAATCAGGGTTTCCACGACAATGAAATATTGGGCATGCTGCTCACTTCGGACGGACAAGTATCAGCGGCGATACGGTTACGGCCAGGGGAAGATGATAGCAGTCTTTGGATTTTGAAATGTGATAATGTAGATCTCAAGTCAACAGTTAGGAAGGTTTTGCAAGGGGATGTATAATTTATGTGGATGCTACGACCGGTTTTCGAAATCTGGTAGGTCTATTCAAGTGTGCGTTTCCACTTGTGATTTTCCTCATACATTCCAAATACAGGATTTAATGAGTAATTGAACGATTTTCTCGAGTCCTTTTTTATCCGTCTCGTCAAATCCACCGAGTGCTAGACAGTCCAGATCCATCACGCCAAGCACGATGGAACCCCTTTCTCTGCCCAGTACCATGGGGATTACGATCTCGCTCTTCGTTTCGCTGTCACAGGCGATGTGTCCAGGATATGCTTCCACGTCTCGAACTACCACTGTCTGCTTCTGAGCCCATGCATCAGCACACACGCCTTTTCCACCCTCGCAGCGGATCAATTGACAAGCGGGTCGACCGTTGAATGGGCCAAGACGGAGGACCTTCCTGGCAGGCGTCGAAGTCTGACCAGGAAATAATGCTGAGTCGAGGTAAAGCCTTAAAATACGGGGTCAGCATATTCGTCGCCGGGGCACACGGATCCCCTAGGTTTTACCTACCACACCAGTTCACGGCACCACCTTCCTTCCCAAAGCGCTCGAAGGATTGGAGAGAATGATAGACAAGGGCCGCAGCATTTGAAAGATTGGATACCTAATTCGACTAGCCGATTAATAATCCTGCGGCAGCTAGTGGATTGATGAGCCATGGTACCCAGTTTCCTGCCTCGCCAATAAGTGGTTCCAGCTGTTGGTAAACGTGATCCCAAAACTCCTCTTTAGTCTTTATTGTAGCTGGTACTAAGCTGGAGTCGGCGTGTGGCATTCTTGTGGGATGCTTGTGTTGTGTCGAAATCCGCGGCAACTAGGGACCGATCTACCACTTGTCCCACCACGACCGCCGGTTACACGAAGCCAGCTCTAGAGAGCATTCCAACTCCCCAACACGCTTCCATCCATTAGTGTGACCGCCTCTACCGTAGTCCCTCTTCTCTTCAAGGACCCATCCTTTGGAGAGCAATGCACCCCGATCCCGGGCTAGCGAGCGCGGTTCTGAATGAAATCGCAATTCCAACTCAGCAAACGAAGCAAACAGATGTGGAGAGTCCCCAACATCATAGCATGGGTGCGAACAGTCTTAGAACCAAAGTAAAGGTTCGGCCACTTAAGTGCAGTGGGAAGGCGGCCAGCAGCGACTAGTAAACTCAAGTCCCTGCGGTGCATCCTTACTCGACGAGCCGTTTGTCTGTTTTGGCGGCGGCTCAGAGCGAGCACCGCGTGCAGCAACCATCCACAGTGCAACAATATTCCCCTTTGTTCTCTGGAAGTGACGTCGAGCCAGTGGGGAGGTCGCTACTGGCCGGCTGTGTTTCTTGCAGAAGCACTGCGTCTTGCTCCGCATACGACTGTCCGCACAATCGAAAGTCTCGGTAAAGACAGGAAACATCGCTTTTGATCCTTAGCGGATTTTAGGGGACTTTCTAATGCATTGTACATTCGACATAGCTATAGAGGCGTAATGTTTCCTGCTGTGAACCTTTAAGTACCCCTCCATCTACACCGTCTGAAATCAACTACATTTCCTCTCTCGCCTTTCTGATTCACTACTCTACTCATACCATCTTTACACTAATGGCTTCTGTTCAGACACAGCGTATGCCGCAGGTCGGCTTTCACCTTGGTCAACCCTTCAACTCATCGGTCAGTCGGCTTGAAGCTCCACATTCTGTTCTCCGTTAATGTCGTGACAGGTCTCTATCCCGTTTAAATCGATTCGCATCTCTGGTCGCTTGAGCCGCGATCACGGGAAGGACAACCGTGACGCCGCATTCTGGAACAACTCGGTCGTTGCCGAGGTTGGTGGGCAGAGGTACCTGGCGAAGGTCTACACTCAAAGCTCAGGCGGAGAGACAGCATTTACCCACGACTTGGAGAGATTAATGAATGACAAAGGGTACGCTGGCACTGAAGCCTCAGAAGAAGGCTTTTCTTGACATCGTGTTGGCGCAGCTCGAACATCCCGAGAGTCTTTGCTTACTCCGACGATTCCGCAACGCCTTGCATACTTTTTGCAACCTGTAAGTTTAACCGTTACTATACACTTCTAACGAGATATTAACGTCTATGAAGCCCGAGTGGTTCCGTTCCATACATACTTGAGCGAAATGCTCCAAGTTTCGCCGGAGACAGCCCTACAGGATGCGTGGCAGCTGGTAAGAGTATCGAGACTCATTTGATTGGGTTTATGTGAGAAGCCTAATTCCTATTTTTCACTTTGACAGCTCATCGATATGAAGGTGGACAGTCTACAGACTTGACGCCGAACCTCACTGACAGTATCTATCCTAGGACGCAGCAGAAGGTCTGATCCGCAACTACCCATCGCTTCCTTCAAGTGTCCTCTGCGATGCGTTGGCCGTAAGAATTATTGTTCAAGACCCGACGTTGCGTATACCTGATCGATCATTGTTGCTTAGAAAGCCTCTGTCGACGACGAGAGCAAAATTATTTTGACCCCCGAGATCGGCGGTCGTCCTTATAACTCTCAACGATCAATTGAGGAACTCGTTCAAACTGCTTGGGCAGAGGTGCGTTTTTTGCTTCTCGTGCTGAGCAAATAGGAACTTACATGACCACCTCGTTAGTTTTTCCGAGCGGGTAAGATCTTTGAAGGAGGTAGTCTTGGCCGCTCTGACGGAGTTCGTACTTAGGGAAGTACAGGCCACTCAGAGCCCTGGGATACGCCCTTGCTGGAAATGCCCACGCCGTATTGGGGAAGTCTCCTCGGGAGTTTAAAGACACAACAACCGCTTTGCAGTATCTTCAACAGTTCTGGGACTCTCCTTCTCGGCGATACTTGTCTTGGCCTTCCAGGTCAGGAGGGTACTTCGAACCAGGGGATATTGGGGTATTTGAAATGCAACCGGGCAAAGGAAAGGTTTTCAGGAAGTTGGCGTCCGTCTCGACAGAGCTGGGAGGAATCACGAGAAAAATAAACGCAAGCGATTTTGAAGAAGTCCAACCAAGTGTCTACAGGTACGTTTCCTTTGAATCCTACCCTACGTTCCGCCCATTAACTTGATACGGTACCCTCAAGAGCTACTTGTCCCCCTTTGCGTAATGGCGAGGTTATTAAACCTTCACTAGACTTCTTCATTTTGTCCTGGTCCAATACGTTAAAGGACTCGGAGGCCGAATGGGATTGGCTGACTGCTAATGCCAGTAACTTAGCAGCTACTCACGGTGTTTCAGCAGAGGACTTGGTACTTTGTGAGTTCGATCTCTGTCAGCAACTTTGAATGTGGTTCTAACATTCCCACCCAGTGACTAAAACCACGCATGGACTAGATGTGAAATCTTTACAAAGCCTAGCGGGGCAAATTCAAAAGCCAATCTATTTCTACGTGCACATGGACGCTAGCGGCGTTGTGTTCAAGCGCTACTGGACTTTTACGGAGTCACCTAATCCAGTTGAAGACCAAGGGGAAACCCCAGAAGACCCCGAAATCAAAGGACTACAGCTACCTGCTGTGAAGATGTTAGTTTTCCTTGTTTTCACCTTCTATTTTCGGCACGGCTTATGTGCGTTTAACCTAGGCATTTCGGAGAGAGACCTTTTCCGGCGAAGTATCTACAACTGGAGCTTGGAGACCTTTAAGGCCGGTCGGTTCGTTCACTTGTAGTTATTAATTTTATTGGACGATCGCCCAACAAATGCAGCATTTCAATGAACGCGCTCACTCTCAACAAACCGGCGCAGCGGGTCGATCAAGTCCGTATAAAGATTACAAAGAGCGATGCTTCAAGAGGGCCTAAACTTTACATATCTGGTAAAGGGAGGCATAAAACGATAAAAGATAGCCGTATCAGGTTAGAGGCAAATTAGGAAAGGGCGAGAATACGGGTATGGAAATGTGAAAATCAGAGAGAACAAAAGAGACAGAAAGGAAAGAACAAAGAAAGTGAAAAGGAAATACGAGTTCGAATTTGCGTCCGGAGAGATATGCGGTCCACGCATCCCTTAGCATTCCAACTCGGTTAGGCCACTCTCCGATGCCCAAAGGGCCATGCTTCGGATTCTTTCATCAGACGCATCCCCAACATGATAAATGGTTAACCGGCTCCAGGATTTCGTGTCCATGTATGTAGTTTGGTCGCCACAGTACGAGATAGTCAGTCCGCGCAGCGGAACTTCCTCCGAGGAAAGTCTTGGCTCGAAATATGAGGATCCCAAATCACAGAGAAGATCGTAAAGCTAAGTAAAATAAATTTCAGCCTTCATTGGAGGTCTATTAACTTAGTCGATCCCCACCTCAGATGGCTTGTTAGCTCCACTCTGATTGTTGTGTGTCACAAGCAAATCACGTGGAAGAGAAGGGTCTCTTTCCCGCGGAGTTCGATCTATTGCTGGCCACTGGAATACATCTTGAAAAGCGCTTTGACTTTGAAAGGAGTCGCGGGTAAGGGCTGTGATCTCCCCAAACGGCCTATCCTGCGAAAAGGTAGATTGGGAGGCTGTGGCGCCACTGGCGGGCAAGTTCAACTGCAGCGAGTTTTGGAAGGGCCGGAGTGGGGAAGAAGATGGAGTGGGAAGCGGCGAAGGGAGTGAATCCTGAAGGGTTGGGAGAGGCATACAGGAGCGGCGTTGGGCTCGGTTAGGTGAAATCGCCATTGACGTGTGGTTTGTTGGAGAAGCCAGTGTGGGTTTTGAAAAGAGAACGGAAGTTCGACAATAATATCGACCCACCTCAGATAATTATTCTTTTAAGAACATGCTTGGGTTCATTGTGCCATCGCCAGGAGCAGTGGTGCCTGAGAGGACGACGATTTTGTGTATACTTAGGGGAGGGCGGATAATAAACCGCAAGGCAGTCGCTGCATTTTGTGCGGTGCAGAGCCATGGAGACGCCGTCGCATAACCGATATCTTGATCCCTGGAGATGAAAGAGAGTGGTCGTTTCTCGTTTGAGGTCGCCAAGGGGCAGCCAATACAAAGGGGGAATTCCGATTCAAGGACCCTGAGTCCTCGAGTTCGCCAGGACAATCAAACATTTCTGGACAAGAATCACCAAGTCAACCCGGTCACCGAATTGAGGCGTCACAACAGTGTAGTGAGACAAAGTACCTAGTAATATCATCGCGAAGTCGATTTGCGAGCGTAATATAATGGAAGCACAACTGCTCCGAAGGAAGCCTTGCAAGCACCCTGAACATTTGGTGCTGTTTGCTGCATCTCTCCTGAACGACTCCGCATCTGTCCGCGAGGCGTGTAGGCTCTTCTCAAACGATACGCAATCCTGTCTAGTACCGGCTCTACGGGAAATGAACCGCGCTAGCGGCATGAGACGGCAGCTTCAAGCAGTTCCGCCCCCTCCTTTATGGTCCTGCTCGCACGCATTCGAATGGAGGCAGCTTTGCAAGAAAAAGGGATCCAGTATATCCCGATGGTGCCAGCTGGGTTGAACCAATTTCTTATGATCAGTGATACACGTCCATATATCCGTTTCAATCTTGACTGGCGTACACATTCGGTCGGTTTACAATGAGGCTCTTCAAAGGACACTGGAATGATGTGTCGAAAAGCCGTTTCGGTCGCGCCGACAGCTACGCTGTTACTAGAGCAAGCTGCCCACCTCCCAATCGTTTGACCAGCTTTCAGCATACTGGCTCATACCATGGATATAATAAAAGGCGTAGATTCCTCCCGCTTTCTCGCAAGGCTCTACTTCAGAACGTTGGAGAAAATGCCGCCACATGAACAGATCTTCTGAACCAGATTCAGCTTTTCAGAGAAAGCGTCGCTGAAATGCTGCAGTTACTACCAATTGGTTACGTGGAAACTTCTCAGGATAAAGACTCAGCGGACCTCCAGGGGACTACTCAACGGTTCGAACAGTTCGGTCTTTATTTTGGCTGGAGTCTCCTGACGCTATATCAGACCCTAGGAGCCTCCACCAGACATCAACGGTCCTAGTTGCACCTGCTTAGAAACCACTTCAGCGGAAGACAGTGACATGAGACGGGGCATTAAGTACGGAGAATCGTAGATGCCTCCGGCATTTCAAACGACTCGGCGGATACTTCTCGTCACGACCGCAATGATGAGAGGGCACTTCTTTGGTGTGTATAACACTGGAAACCCTCATTTCGAATTGTATTACGACCGCCAAGTATGCCTATGCGATACCTTCAATGCTCACAAAAGTTAAACTCCGATTCAAAACACTCGAAGTCCTGCGTCTCGACAGACGCTGTTCTCTCGTCCATCAACTCTAAGCGATACTGCTTTGCTTCGTCCAACGTCATCAAGTTGGGCAAATGACGCGTTGTCTCCCTGATGATCTCAGCCGGTAACCTGCTGAGGAGCGAGTTCTCGGGAGCTTGTTGCATGGCCATCTCGTACCATTCGGCTTGTTGAGGTGGGATATCGGTGGTGCTGAACCGCGGCTTTTCAGGGTCTAAGAGGAACAGAGCGACGATTTTGCGGTGACCGGGCTTTGTTTTGTCAGTGAGTTCGAAGGGGGAGACTTTGTGTTGGTAGATATTTGGGAATGCGAGGCATCTACCGGGAGAGGTGGGTACCGCCCCGCAGCTCTGATTTGCAGGCCCGCCCCTGCATGTTCAGAGGTCGTAGTTAGTCCCTTAGGGTACGAGTAGTCAAGGACGAACGGACCGTTTCAGGCCCCATACCCGCATCACTCCAAGTTCATCGTCTTGCTCGTAGTCAAGATCGTCTGCCGTAACAACTCTGCGGAACTGGAGTTCGCTCTCGGTGATGTTTTCAGAGTCGTAGTAGTATATCCCCGATGCGATAATTCTTTCGTTCGCCAGGCCTTCGACGTGCCAGGACCCGCCAGGGTAGACGGGCTTCTCCGGTGTCTATGCGTGATGTGATAAAGATCGGGGGAGAGACACGTCAACAAAAAGGCATCCGCTTGGCCTCCTACCCTGTCCCTCACCAAGTGAATATTTGCTAATTTGACGATGATTTGCGCCTCTTTACCATGAATGGTATAGGTCTGTTCCCGCTCAGAAATGTCCTTTCTTTTGTCCTTCGAACGGACCTTTGGCAAGCTGATTGGTCTCTGTAAGTTCCAAGCGTATAGGCGATCCTCGTAGTCCTCGTCACTTTCGTCATCCTCCTGCTCTGGCCTATCTTCGTCATCATCCTGGAAACAGTAGCCTTCGACGATACGGCGGTTGAATGATTGTGTGTAGCATTTCAAGTCTGTCAGAACCCGGTCGAACAGGAAAGAGAACCTGGCCACGAGGGATTCGATAATCGAGTAGAGCTCCTTAAGGGACGGGTGGAGGTTGTTGATGTACGAGACCGATTTTGCCGAGCTTCCGTCTTCTGAAATTTTGAAATCTGTTGATAACCACGCGAACTTGTTGGAAAAGCCCCAGTCTCTGCCCCCAGAGACGGTCGGATCCGGCGGTGTGATGGGTTGCAAGTCGGCTACGTTACGTTCCTTTCCGGGCTTGATTACTTCTGGATACCTCAGAGTACGACCATAGACAATTGGATAAAGTGAAGGGTGGACGAGATCGATGACTTGGCCATCGGATCTTGGGTGCCAGTCCTTTTCCGTCTCGGGGACGTCTTCCAAGACTTTGACTGCCACTTTTAATCTATCACGCAATTCGGGTGGAATGAGGGAGTCGGACTCGTAAATTCTAGAAAAGCATGATTGCTGAGCAAGAAGAGCGTTGAGTGAATGAGAGGAGCCTCTGTAGAGTTTTGCCGGGACTTGCCTGGATGCCTGTCGCTTCGTCTCTCATCTTCTCATAGTGGGCTAATTGGGTAACAACTTTAAAATCGTTATCCATTCAATTAAAAGATGCTAGCTTACCGAGCTCATCTAAAACATAGTCTACTTCGTCCTCGGTCAATTTGTCCCCTGCGACTGGTGCTGCAAGGGCCTCAGCCTTCCACTTGCTGCGAATGGTTTCATCCTTATACTTGGTCCACCAAGACGGT
>WSUB01000118.1:0-16384 GCA_019633425.1 Tulasnella sp. 424 | reverse complement strand
TATCAAATGCAAAGGAGTCTAGAAGGCATGAAACGCCTGCGCGAAGTGTCATGGGATGATTCGTATTGGGTTCCGAAGCCCCCCAAGGAAGGAGAACCCGGCACGAACGAGTGTCGGCAAAAGTTCTGGAGTGTTGTACCAAGGCTCTGCAAAGGAGTCCAGACCATCAATCTTCTTCTACGCCCGAGGAATGAAAACGACTACTGCTGGCTATGCGGACCTCTCCTGAGCGAGGTCGGTAACTTTGCGTCGAGCTGCGAGTAAGCTAACCTCCCTTATTGCAGTTGCATCACGCGGGGAACCTTCGGGCCTTTACTGGAGACCTTTTTACCTGCGACCATAGCGAATTGGATGCTCTCATAACGCAAGCTCAAACCACGCAGAACAACATATTCACCGCTTTTACTGGACTACGGGAACTCAGTCTCAAGGAGACCAGGCTCCAGGTGCTACCAGACCTGCAATTCCCCTCCCTCATAAAATTGAGCCTGATCAACGTAGAATTCGAAGCGAGTGACGGACTTCTACGTCTGTTGGAATCAAGTCCCGGCATCATTTCCCTTCACCTGGATGACGATGGTTCCTCGATGCTGAGGCAGGATCAGAACCACGGAGGTTCTGCTCCTTCTCTAGCCATAGCACCCTTGCTAAAATCATTTAGGGGCCATTATGGAGACGCAGAAATCCTCTTCTTCAATCCGTTGCCCAACGGAAGTTCACGGAGCGTTTCAAACCTCGAGGTTCTGGGAAGCACGGCGGAGCAACTGCTTCCAAGCTTGATTACCGCCTTTAAGCATGCCGAGATCGGAGCTCGGGAGGACCTCCTGGAGCTTAAAATACACACCAATTTCGATCGGGAATACGATATGGATGGGCATGAAAATGAATCCGGCCTTCTGTGGGTATCTTGGCTGCGATCCATTGTGACGTACTGTCCGAAGCTTCGGGGATTATTCATTGAAATCGATGATCCTGATATGGAGCCGAATAATGGCGATGAAACTGTCAGTCCGATTATGTTCGAAGCGGCGTTTACGCGCATCTAACAGGAAAACGCTGACTTAACAGGACGGTTGGAAACCGACTCTGGCTCCTCTCAAAGACCTTGCCGTCCTCAAGCTGCCTGCTTCGCTCTGGGAGGCTGAAGTGACCCAGGGGAGTCAGGAGGGGGAGGCAGAACAACACGCTGTCGAACAATGTCTGCAGTGGTTCCCTCGACTTCGTTTGTTCTTTCCAGCAGACCATTTGGTTCTCATTATCAACGCAGAGGAAAACAAGGCAGACACTCCCCCTACGAGGGGAAGGCTTCTCGACAGCGGTCAGGCCACGGGGCGACGCTGGAATTTGTACGAACACTTCTTTCCAGAGGACTTTGAGGAGGTAGTCAAAGGATTGATAGTATGATAATTAAGTGCTTCAGTGGCGTATGAAGTTGGCAGTGGTTGGTAAGATTGTATGCAGAAGTACAACGCAACTATGTCCGTTTTGTCACGCTCCGGCTGTTGTCGGTGAGAACTCACAGCTTTGTATCAGTACCAGAGAATGATGGGATCGTGATTGCGGTGCCCACACACTGGAGTAGCCGGCAGACGGCGCGAGAATAGTATGACCTGAAAGACGTCTCCGGCTGCTTGCTTGAAGCGCAAACATAATGGGAGCTCATGACTGCTGCGCGAGGTTTGTCCGGTACCGGACCCTTGGCCAAGTGCATGTCTGGGGATATTCTCTCTCGTCGAAATAGAGCCGTGGGACAAGGCGACGTGTTTCACGAGACGACCCGAACGACGCGAAACCCCACCCCCAATGGATTCACCACGTCAACAGCTCAGCAACATCGATGACAAACAAATCAGCAAGGCTCTCCTCCTTCCTACTGAACTCATTTACATTGTCGCTCGTCAAATCCCTCGAAACAAAGATCTCCTGTCCTTCGGACTTGCCCATTCATCCTTTCATCGGGTCGTGGTCCCCTACTACTTGAGATTCAGGGAGGTCATTATGAGGGTCGACGATTTCAACATGTGGAACTACCTGGCAGGGGACTGTCAAAGACTAACAACCGTGGAGGTTCTCCGAATCGTGTGGGAATATGAATCCCAGCGGGGAGGAGGGCCGCAGCCTCCACTGCCCAAAAGTGCGGTTCAAACTATGGTTCAAACCGAAGTGGATCCGTTGGATCAAATGCAAAGGAGTCTAGAAGGCATGAAACGCCTGCGCGAAGTGTCATGGGATGATTCGTATTGGGTTCCGAAGCCCCTCAAGGAGGGAGCACCCGATACGAACCAGTATCGGCAAAGGTTCTGGAGTGTTGTACCAAGGCTCTGCAAGGGAGTCCAGACCATCAATCTTCTTCTACATCCGAAGAAGCAGAACGACTACTGCTGGTTATGTGGACCTCTCCTTCGTGAGGTTGGTAACTGTCACCTATGCGTTGTGATTTGAGTAAGCGAATAAATACCCTTTTTTTTCAGTTACATCATGCGCGGAACCTTCGGGCCTTCACTGGAGAATTCTTCTCATGCAACCATGATGGATCGGATGTCCTCACAGCGCAAGCTCAGACCACGCAGAATAACATATTTTCCACCTTTACTGGACTACGGGAACTCAGCCTCTCGGACACCAAGCTCCAAGTATTCCCAGACCTACAATTCCCCGCCCTTATTACATTGAGCCTAACGAACATTGAATTTGAAGCGAGCAACGGACTTCAACGTTTGTTGGAATCAAGTCCCGGCATCATTTCCCTTCATCTGGACCCCGAAAGTTACCTGCCAATGTTGAGGCAGGATCAGAACCACGAAAACTCTGCTTCTTCTCTGCCCATAGCACCGTTACTCAAATCATTCAGCGGTCGTTATGAAGACGCTGAATTCCTGTTCTTCAATCCGCTTCCCGACGGGAGGTTACGCACCATTTCAAACCTCAGGATTATAGAGGGCTACTCTGCCCAAGAACTCCTTCCGTCCTTGATCTCCGCATTTGGGCGTGCAGAAATTGGAGTGGGGGACAAGCTCCTGGAGCTTAGAATACACACCTCATTCGATCGGGTTGAAGACGATACGGACCCGGATGTATACGAATCCGGCCTTCTGTGGGTATCTTGGCTACGATCCATTGTGACATACTGCCCGAAGCTTCGGGGATTATTCATTGAAATCGATGAACCTACGGAGCCGTGGGGCATCGATGAAACTGTCAGTCCGATTATATTCAAGTGGCGTTGATGTACACCTAACCGAAAAGCGCCGACTTAACAGGTTGGTTGGAAACCGACCTTGGCTCCTCTCAAGGACCTCGCCGTCCTTAAGCTGCCTGCTTGGCTCTGGCTGGCTGAAACCTATTCCGGCACAGAACCACATGCTATCGAACAATGTTTGGAGTGGTTTCCTCGACTTCGTTTACACTTCCTAACAGAACGGTTGGTCCTTGTAATCAATTCCGAGGAAAGCGAGCCAGAAACTTCCCCTAGAGACGGATGGCTTATCCATGGCGGTCAAGCCATGGGACGACGCTGGAATTTGTACGAACACTTTTTGCACACCGACTTCGAGGAGCGAATCGAAGAGTTGATAGCATGAGCATTATGTTCTGTAGAACTGTATGAAGTTGACATTATTTAGTGAGATTGTACGCAAGATGACAATACATCTATACTCGCCTTGTCACGCTTTGGCTCTTATCAAGACGATCCACAGCTTCGTGTCAGTTCCAAAGAACGAGGAGACCTGTAATTGCGGTATTTACACACCGGCGTCGTAGGCATTCGGAAAAGAGGGAACGGGTGTATTCTCGACATGGCCACATGCTACCAATGATGGGCTAGGCAGCCTCCTACACCCCAGCCTGAGTATACTGGGACAAGATACAGGCTTTTCTGGAGTTATTTCTGTGCGTCGGCGTTGTTGTTGGGGTCCTTCTTAGCCCGAGTTGACTGTTGGGACTCCTGAATGATGAGTCTAACACGTTGATAGAGCGCTCTCGCCCGAATACTGATAGATGTAGAATACTTGGAGTTCCAGCCCTACAATGAAGCGACAGTGAAGTCATTGCCTCTCGGCGAATTCGCAACTCGGGTTGCATTTAGGGGTGGATCTCAGATCTAGGCCTTCCGCTCGCTTCTCGCGTGTTTAAGAAAATCGATGAGTTACGTCCTCCACCACCGCCAACGATGACCTCAAGAGAACCTGCCGGAAGACTCAATCGTGCAAACATGACCACAGGGCCGTCTTCAGCCGTCTTCAAGGCACTCATTCTTCCTGAAATCATCATGCTTATCGCCCGTCACATTCCGCTTCAACGAGACTTACTCTCGTTTGGATTGGTCCACTCATCCTTCCACCACGTAGTGATTCCGTACTATCTCCGATTTCGGGAGGTGGTTTTAGGAATTACGGACACCAAAATGTGGAGCTACCTCCTAGAAGACAGTCGTCGACTTGCCACAGTGGAGGCTATGCGGATCGGGATTGAATCGTGGTACTCCATTCCTCCTCGACCCGCAAGCGTCACTCAAACAGTCTCCGATCCTTTTAAACTGATCGAGTCGGCATTGCGGGGCATGACAAATCTCCGTGAAGTGTATTGGGAGCATCTGGCCTCCGGCTGGGGTTTGTTGAGGGAAGATCAGCATCTGTGGCAAGGAGCATTCTGGGATATGCTGCCTAGGATCTGTGATCGAATCCAGGTAGTCAGTCTGTCCTTGCACGAGCCCTCGTGGGGCCATCCAGACGGCTGCCCATCTTGCGCGTTTCTTAGCGAGGTCTGTGCGAATACCTCCCAACTGTATATTAGCTCACGCTTCGAACCTTCAACAGTTGCATCACTTGAAAAATATTCAGATATTCAAAGCAAGGTTCTTCCGCTGCTATCACGACAGTCAAGATGGTGCGAGGACAATCCAGAAGACCCTATTCACGGCCTTTTCGACGCTGGAGGAGCTGCTTCTCCAAGACAGCCATCTCATGGCAATCCCCGAGTTTTCCCTTCCCTCGCTTAAGGCCCTCAGCCTGCTCAATGTCCAGTTCGAAGCGTCGGACGGACTTCTGAGGCTTCTTAAAGCCAGTCCGGGACTCCGTTCTTTCCGTCTGGAGTCTGGCAGCTCGGGGACGTTCGTTCCAAAGCTTGAGGAGATGGGAGTCACGAGCGGAACCAGTGTCGTTCCATTGCTGGAGTCGTTTGCGGGCTGTTGGGATGACGCGCGATTACTCGGATTCCATCCTTTACCGGAAGGGACCTTCCGAAAGCTGTCTCGACTCCGAATTATTGAAAGTGATCGCCAGGACTGGGAGGAGTCTAGTGTCGGCATTGTATCAAGAGCGCTGATAGAGTCGGACCCCCTGATTGGGAGAAGTCTACAGGACCTCACCATCAACATGACTGTGAAAACTCAGCGACAAACTATGAGACGAACGGCGGACCAGCAGGACTTGCTTTGGGCGACCTGGTTCAGCCAGATAGCGCAGGCTTGTCCCAGACTCCGGCGCCTCGCCATTATAGTCCAAGACAGAAGGGCAGCTCCCCAGGGCTTCCGGGACGAAACGGTAAGCATGTATCGTTTCAACAAGCTTGATGCTCATAAGCTCACACCGGGTTTAAACGTGTGCCCTATAGGATGGCTGGAAATTGGCTTTATCTCGTCTTCGAGAGCTCGCCGTTCTTCAACTCCCTCACGCCATCTGGCAAGCCGACGTGGACGATGCGGGACCAAAGGGTGCTGCATCGCGACTTGTGGCGGAGCAGTGTGTCGAATGGCTTCCCAAGATACGCTTGTTGTCTACGCCGAGGAAACTGGCATTGGTGGTTAGCGACGCAGACCAAGCCAACATCGCCCTCAAGAAGAGCAAACTATTAGACCAGGGTGGGGTTAAGGCACGAAAATGGTCGTTGTACGAAGATGTTTCAGAAAAGGAGCTGGACGGCATTATCGCGGACCTTGTCCAATTGGCGGTGAAGGCAGAGACCGAGGCCTGGCCGGAGGATGAAGGATGGTGGTAGATGGCGAGATTATAACGGCTTATATCCTGAATACACTTCAAAGGAGACCGGAGGATATCCATAGCATACAGAAGAGTAGAACCAAAGAATAAGAAAAAAATCCACGACGTGAACATGAATGCCAGATCGAAGTACACGCATAGAAGGTGGAACTAGGTACAGAAAGAAGGAGGGGGGAAAGAAAAAGGAAAAAAAAGGAAAACGGTATACGTGAGCTAGATGGGGACATGGTCGTGTGTTAGTACAGAGGGTGGTAGTACACAAAGACAGCGGCGCATAACCCGTTCATCAAAGCGAGGAGACAGAACAAAGCGAGAGCGAGATAAGGGAGGAGGAACATATCGGGGTGCAGTGCTTAAAACAGTCAATCGTAATTAGTATCATAAGTCAGATTGTCTTGAAAAGAAGGCCCAAAATAGGCTTCTAAGTCATGTCTTGTGAGGTGCATGAGGATGAGTTTAAGAGCTCTTCACAGCACGTCGACGAAGGGTAAGAGCTCGCTCTTGAGGCTCTTCCTCTTCCACTTCCTCCTCGATAACGCCGACGGCCAGAAGGGCAGCCTTCCTCTCACCGACAGCCTCGGCCAAAGCGAAGGCAGCGGCAATCGACGAACCAAGCACCCTCCACTTCTTCGTGATACCGATAGTCGACCAGTCAAGACCCCAGTCGCCAGCGAAAACACAGGCGACGCGGATGATCGCGGCAGTAAGTGGATCGGCCTCTCCACCGGCTTGTCGGACTTCGGTGGCTTCACCATCACCCGTGACGGCGCCTCGAGTGGCAGGTCGGAACGAGACAAGCGTGCCAATGAGTTGAGGTAAGATCACTGTTGGGATAAGCCACAAAAGAACGGTGGTGTATGGCCAAAGTGTTTGGAGGAACCATCCGGGAGGGTACGGGACGTGCAGCAGACGGGTCGAGACGAGTGGGGCGCCTGTGGGACTGCCGACAGGGGGAATGGGGCCGTCATAGTGGGTCCGGTAAGGCGCGTTGAGAGGGACCTATCATGGGAGACGGAAGTGTTTGATGAGAACGGACGCATTTCAATTCGGACCAATAATTGACGTACGTCGTAGTAAGCCCACGGAACAAAGGTATAGATAGCGAACAATAGTTCAGCAAAGATAGTAATAGTCGAGATGTTCTTAGCGTTTGAAAGGAACTAGAAGTGGCTGGCGCTCAGTATTCTGACAGAGAGCGAAGGAAACGTGATGGAAACGCACCGTTCTCGCATTGATGAGAGCTCTGTCGGCTTCGGCATACGCTTGTTTTCCGCGCTCCTCGACGATCTGCTTGACAACCTCAGCTTCGGGAGCTGAAGCAACAACTTTGTTGAAGGTTGCAATCATAGAGCGAACTGGGGAGGATGGTAACGGGGGATGTTGAGCGACAGCCTGTTCAGCTTCAGGCTCCGGGTCTGGGACGTCTGTGTGCTTGTGCTTGGAATCCGGGCTTGGGAAGATGCGCTGAGAGCTGCGACGGGTGGTCATTGCGGGTTGGCTCTCATCGCCGGAAACGTCGGGAGGTTGAGCGGACGATTCTCTGAAATGGTGGCCAAGCTTTCGTCAGATAGGAATTCAGACTGCTGTAGTAGTGGAAAACTAACTTAATTGCGCGGGACACTTTCTTTCGGGAGTATAAGCCTGCAAAACGTTCATCTTGTGAGAGCTCCTGGTGAGACGCCAGATGGGTCTTGATGCGCTCCTGAACATCATCTTTGGTTCCTGTATTGTCTAAGCCAAGGTCTGCAGCGAGAGCTTGGAGTTCATGTTTCTTCTTAGGGTGCAATGCTCCAGAGTAGATGGTGGTCATAGTGGGCGGGTGGGGAGGGGGAAAATACGTATGGTGGGGGAAGGATCGAGGGAGGGCGAAGAAGGGACGGAGGTAAAGCTGAAGTGAGGTCGGTCGGGAAAGAAACAAAACAAACAACACCTCATGTCCAGCACGTGGTCGTGGGAGTCAGAGTTCCCGCGCCTACTACGATCTCTGCTTCATGGCAATGGAACGTTTGAAAATCGAATTCGGAACAAGTGAGCAGCCTATCAACATGCAAGGATTCGAAGGAACTCTCTCCCACTACCATTTTGACTATTCCAGCCCACCGCTTAGATTTACTTTCCCATCGAACTTCTCAGCCATACTACTTATTCTCGACGCTCGAGCGTATAATGGCGGACTCCTGCTCCGGAGAGGTATGTTAGAGAAGGTTTCTGGCCCATACGTTGCGAACTTCTGCGGTCACGGTCTCATATTCAAAGCCGGTGAGATTTTGCTCGCAAGCATATCCTTTCTCCTTCGTACGTTGCCCGCATCCGATCTCCGACCGCACCGTGATCAGTTTGGGGCGCGTTTGGGAGTAAGGCGTCTTCTTCTCTGTACTCGATTAAGGCTAAGATGTCGTGATGGCCCTTTGAGCTTATAAGGCAGCAGTCTACGCATATTAGCAAGCGTAACTGGGGGCAGGCCGCTGGGAAGAGCTCCATGGTCTAGTGTCGTCGTTTAGAAGGAGTCGACACGAACTAAAAATTCATGAGGCTTGTCTTGGAGGAATTTTCCAAACCCATAAGGTAAGTGTAGCGATATAGTCGGGCTGACAGAGAGTTGTCGTAAGCAAAAAAAATCAGAGCTTCTAAAGTTAAGGGTAGCGATAATCTCACCGTTTTGGGCAGAGGTTCTCATGTTGAGACCGATTTTGACGGATTCACAATACTCATCTTGCCGACTTTCAGGAGGCGGACCTTTGGACATGCCGACGAAAGCTTGAGCAATCCATACGACAGATCGGCACAGTGCTATTGTGGCACTGTTCCTCCTTTAGCTACGTCTAGCTCTCGTAGCTCAGGGCCACTCATTGAGAAAGTTTCTGGGCCTTCGACGAACCATATTCGTTTAATGGGAGGGAAGCGACTAAGGACTTGAAAGCCAGCCCGCTACCGGCTCGATATTGGCCACCTACTTCTTGTCGACGCTCGAGTTTATTGCTACTGACTCCTGCTCGCTAGGAGAACTCTATCGCAGAACTCTATCGCAGACGAACCGAATACTAAGAAGCCGTAGACTACCGCCGCATCATCTTGACATTATTCCATGATTGTCATGATAGCAACCAAGGTAGAGCGAATGCGTTCAATCAGAAGGGGGGTGGAGTCGTTTACGATCGTCAACCCGAATGTGTACCCCCCATACTGTGCTACTAAGTGCTGGAAACATTCGTATACGCTCCATATACCTGGCATTCGTTTGGGTCGCTACTAGCAGTGCGCTAAGGATGCAGTGCACGCTCGCAAGACTTTCGCTGGCTCTATGAGACGATCTCTAAACTTCAAATAGGTGATGAGGTAACCCTTAAGCACATGACCTATAATATTTTCAAGCTAGCTTTTACAATCGTTTATTCGCGAAAGTTTCCTGGACCATGCTCAGTGAATACTAGCCGATCCAGCGCAGCCAAGATGCTTGCCGGAACGCGGTGCTGTTTCCACCGATGAGCAGACTGAACCTCAAATACTTCCATGACTTGCATTCAGTGCGATCGAGATCTCCTCGGTGAGATGACTTCGCTTTCCTTCGTATGCTGCCCACATCCGGTCTTTGTGCGCACCCGTATCGATTAAACGGCCGTTATGTCTACTAGTTTCACCTCTCCTCCCAGAATAAGCAATGTATCGTCTTTCATCATCATCGTGAAAACTATGACCCCTTTCATGTTCAAATTCAGCCTTATTATTTGGTGGTGCATTTGGGCTATATACTACTGAGCGTCCCAACTCACCGTGTCAGTGCCAATCCAACTTTGGCTCTACACGACTCAATAATAGGGGCGCTTGCAGACGAGCCCCTATTCACCGAAGTTTTGCTCAACGACTCTTGATTGATATCCCGTCTAGCTGGCTCACAGGGCCATCCACTTCACTACACAAGCTTCACCCCTAGTACATCCAGTTGATTAACGTTTGCCCGCTATGAAGTTACTTCCAATCAACAACATCAAAAGTTGGAGTCATCAATGAGGGAATAATGATGCATACATTTTTTGTTTGCGAATTGACGGAATAAGGCCCTCTCTCATACTTCGAGTCGGGGAGGCAGGCATTCGATTACCTCAGCGGGTTACGTGGGAACTTGTTCAGCCACAGGCTGCTTGCGGAAGGTTTCCAATACAGCCATGGCCCCCAACTCGAAAACCAAACGCAAGCGCGATCGCGACGACGACGACGACGAATCTGGCAAGGCTATTTGGGCCGATCTCGGTCTTGATCCCGATGATCTTCACGTCGTGCTTGGACTGGATAAAAGCCGGCTGGCCACACTGCTGGCCCACATCGCCATCCAGGCAGACATCAAGACCACATCGTTCAAGAAAGCCCAGACAGACCTTCTCGCATCGTTCTCGTCAACCACGTGGGCTGATTTGGCGGAGCACCCATCGCTTAACCTACATCGCCAGTTCAGAAAGCAAGACTTCGGCCAACTCGAATTGCGCAAGTGCCGGCTACCTTCATCATTCTTTAAACCTCTACTTGCGACTGCTTGGAGATTCATTGATGTGTACCAAGAACCGGGTGATCAGACCCGGGGAGCTGCTCGCCTCAGGATCTTTGATCCGGTTCGTTGCTCGAGGCTCGTCACCAGGTCCAGGCTTTAACCCGCTCCTCATTCAGCTCGTGATCCCTGTCTTGGCATGCTTCCATGGGCGGATAGTGGACAAACTAGAGGACGAGATGCCTGCTACTTAGGTCTCGTCTGGAGGAGAGGTTGAGCATGAAGTAAGCCTAGTGTCTTTGGCACATTTACGTGCGACGCTAACACCGGTTATGTGTAGATCTATCTCTACGGCGAGGTCCTTTTCCTTGTCCTCGAGTTCAAGCAAGAGCTCAATACAGGGGCTAATCACGCCCAACTCTTCAGTCAGTTACTGTGTTCGTCTTTCCCATTGGTTATTCTACTTGGGACGCCGAATTCATGCAATAAGTTCTTTCTCTCAGCGGCCGTTGAGCTAAATGTGGACCGGGCTGGGGTTTATAAAGACTTCCCCGTCTATGGATTATTGACAGACCTGGCGAGGTTCGAATTTTGGTCGTACGATCCCAATCTCGGCAAATTCTTTCGTGTCGGAGAGGTGAAGGCCGCCCTCGATACAAGGGATGGCTTGCTGCAAGGCATGATGAAAGGTGCGCCCCGTTACTCTGCTTCGAATCCTTCGACTTCACTCATGGTTTATTCTCAGCTACGAACACGATATTCAGCATTCTCTTGACTTCATACCTCGACAGCCTGGCATTGAAGCGTCGATCTTCTAATCCTGTGAGCCCCATCAGTACGCCTAAATCTCGGTACTGACCGCATGGGACAGAGTTCGGCCACCTCATCCCCTATACAAGATGAGGCGTCGCCCAGGCGCTCCTCGGCCTCCCAGATGCAGGACTCGCCGAGTACGCCAACGACGCGGAAAATCTTGGAGCCGACTGTAGACTGGAAAGGGGCACTGGAGATAGCGCGGGAGTGCTATGCAAAGTTTGACGAGCCAGCCGGGTCCGAGGAAGCTCTGGAAGCGCAGTCCACTGAGGCCTTGGAACTTCTGACGAAGAGGTATGAAAATCTTGGATTACCGGGCGTTTCGGTCGCTAATTACCAGCTGTCTAGTGTTATGATGATTCCCCGCGCGTATGATAGCGATTCGGGCGATCTGACCTCTGCTAGGCAGATCGAGGAGAGGGTAGATGGAGTGATTAAAAGCGTGTACGTCTTCCCGTCTCCGGGTGGAGAGGGAAGATCCGCGTCGTAGGTTCATCTCTGTTCCTCCTAGCCGTGAGATCGGATGGTCCGAACCACAATACATTCGGGGGCGCGACAACCTATCTGATGCTGAAGATGTAGTGACAAGAATTTCTATGGAAGGTTTTTCGGGACAGCTCCACTCCCCAGGCGTTTCGTGACACCGTGACTGGCTGTAAGGGTCCGGGGTCAGAGCCATCGTAGATTATGTCATTATTCCCGGTCCTTCCGACAGGTCTACCGGTAGCCGGGCCCGCTTGTTGCCGAAGAATGGGGTACGTGAGTGACGGGCGTTTGAAAAAAAGTTCTAGCGGGTGAGGAAATCCTCTTCAAATGTCGTCGATCTTCTTTTCGTTGATACGTCTCTATGCTACTAAGTTGATCTGACCAGTTCTTTTTTCCCAGAGGGTCATCTCAAGGGCTCTCGGTACCTCCTTTTGGTGAATGGTGACTCTAGTAATCAAGATCTCCCTAATTGACACCATGGAAGATTGCTCGCTTATAATGTAACATGTATATGTAGTTTTTTCTATGGTGATTGCTCCGTGGACAGGGGATCTGGCCAGTCCACCCTTCGAAATCGTTTCGAGAAACCAAAATCGAAGGTTGGAACACTTGAAAATCGACGAATTGAACGTTGCGGGTTGATGGCTGGAACGCACGGGCGAGCCACGAGAAGCGACAAGTCGCCCCGCGCCGGATTCGTACTAGAAATAAGTAAGCCCCGTAGGTATGATTCTACTTGGGTAGAATGGTAGTTAAGGCTCAGAGTATGTACGCGTACGTAGTATTGAATTAACTTGTGGGTGATACGAGAGTGAGAGATGGATGGTAAAGCGTCCAGTGGAGCGAAGTGCCAGAAACACTAGCAGGTGTATGACGAGAGGCGGGTTTCTAGCAGAAATTTCCCGAGTCTTCCCCGAGTCTTAAGCTCGGGAATCTTCCGCTAGAGCTGCTCGAGTAATCCAAAAGGCTCTGCACACTTGCGCTCTTGAGGTTCCAGACAACGCTGACGACCTTTAGGTCTAGCAAGTCTAAATTTTCGACGAATTTCACGACCAACCCGTCTTTATATCTGTACTAGTCCTAGCTACATTTCACATTATAACTACTTACGAAACCCAATGACTATTCTTTGAGGACTGTCTGAAGTCGCTCTCGGATTGCCATCTTCGGATTAGCGCCACCGCTAGTTCACCGAACCCTTCCGCTTTTGGCATCAGTAGAAAGCCTTCGATCAGGATACTCTCAAGATACCTTTAGCATAACAAAACTTCTACATATAGTATGTCAACGGAGACTATTGAGAAGTCTGCGTCACAACCACAGCCACGTCGAATCAGCGTGTCTCTTTAGAATAGGAACGTTTCCCTCTAAGAAACATCGCGAGAAGTGTTTCCAGCTGCTCGAATATAATGGATCAGACTTGTGGAATTCTATCTAGCACGACCTCGACGCATCAAGCAATTTCTAGCGTGTCTGCCATTGCACGACCAAGCGGCTATCAAAAATGCTTCACGCATCAGGACCTCTCTTAAACTTCACTAGACCATTATCCCATTTAGAAATACAAGAATGTGTTATCTAAACTCTAACTATATTATTCGGCTGCTTAGGAGATCATCCGACTCCTACCTCCTCTACGGACTCACGACTCCACGGTTCGCGCGCTACGGAATTACTGACTCGCGACATTGAATCCAGGCTGACATTTATGTGCAGACTCTAAAGACACGGAGGAGATTTTACTAAAGTAGGGTGGATATGTCGATTTTAAGCGACGGGAATCTCAATTTTAGTTTCCAGAGAGAGCTTTCACCAGGGACAAGCTGTCGTTCATAGGGTCACTGCTGCCGAAACAAATAGGCTGAGATCCCTCCAGACAACGCTCCGGGGACTATGGTGGGTGAGAATAACCTGTGGTATAATCTAGTGGTGGAAAAATGACAAGCAATGATTACACTCATAATTTTCTCACCTATCGAAATCTCTCGAAGGCTCATCACTCGCCCTGGTTACTCGCGTGCCCCTTTCTCCGGCGACATTCCGCCTAATGTGCTGCCGGTGACTAGACCTGTCGGAAGGACCGAGAATAATGACATAATCTACGATAGCTCTGACCCCGGACCCTTACAGCCAGTCACGGTGTCACGAAACGCCTGGGCAGTGGAGCTGTCCCGAAAAACCTTCCATAAATTTCAAATAGCGGCATGGCAATGGACCTTTATTGTTAAATGAATGATAGGTGATGGTTTCTATTCTGACCATCCTCCTCCGTTATCCGCAAACCGGTTAACTCCGAAAATGCTCGGGTGGTTCCGATAATTTGGGACCATACTTCGCTCCCAATCAGCAACATGTGTAATCACATGTTCGTTCTGCAACGGACATTTGTTTAATTTTCTAGTCAACTCCCTGAGTTCTTACAGCTTGGCAGTCAAGGATGGTCTGGGAACGTAGTCGATGCCACACCCTGCCACATGGTCACACGAATTTCTCCAACCTCCCAATTATTTACCCGCGTACATCATAGAACATTGGACTGTCGTATTGCCTTTGTGCAGTCAAAGATCGATCCCAGGGCGACGATCCCGAAGATGCGAGCCCCCACCTCCTTCTCCCGCAGAAGTGATAAACACCACGCAGTCCAAGCTTTCATAAGCCATCTCAATCGCCAATCGCCACCATCTTCGTCCGCAGAGTCACCCGACATCTCGTGGCGGATCCAACTCTCAAGCTGCAGACCATAATATAACGATAATCTATACTACCGAACACGTCTATACAAGCTTCGCCCGCTTCCCAGAGCCTCCAGGAGGCGTTGCGGGGCGTTTTTGGGATTGCCTATTGTCACCAGAGACGACTGCCCGCGGTTCGGCGATGGGGAGTGAGTCCAAGTCAAGTTCAATCGGTTCCAGCTCGGAAGGCATGAGCCATTCTCGATCAAGGCGGATGGGGGAAGCAAATTGTGCCCCGTAAGGTACAGGTTCTGGTAGATCCAGGATGGTTGGTAGGGACGTCGCGTTTTGAGACCGGCTGCTCTCGGCCCTGGAGAGCGACCAATGATTGGAGCGACGGAAGCTGTCAGCAAGACTCTCTTGGGGTTGCGAAATACTCTGGATCCAGATATCCGGATTGAGAATGAGGCGAAGTACAAGAAGCGGTAGTTGAATGGACAAAATTTTGGGTTGTAAATGTGCAAAGCAAGAAATACATGTGTACCTAATGTAACAATTTCGCTTCAGTCGAGATCCATACCCATCGAACGACCTCCACCTGCCACCAAGGCGGACTTTCGCGATGCAACCTTGATTTTGGTCTTGACCTTCTCCTTTTAAGGCGAAGAGGAGGCAACCGGGGCACACAAAGTAACTGGACCAGCTTGTTTCGCAGCGTCCCTCTCCTTGACCTTCCGCCGTGAGGCAAGTAGCTTCTCCCGTGCTGCTGCCATTCTTTGAAATAGGATGAGTGATGAAATAAGAGGTGTAGCGGGTCATGCTGACCTCGTTTTCCAGACCAGATGTTCTCTCCGCTTCTTGATCTCGCTGATACGTTTCATCGCCTTGAGCGTTGTTTGAACTAGTTCACGATCGTATCTAACAGGAACGTTGCGTCGTTTCTCGAATTCCAGCGTGGAATCCTGTTAGGGAATGCAATTCAGAGAAGGGCCAAAACGAGCAATGAATACAAATCTCTTTGGTTGAGTTTGTCTGACGAGGCTTTCGGGGTCTCGGCCCGAGGCCCCTCGCTCGTCCACCTAGACTGAGCCCTGCGGCCGACACACCACCTGCCAAGGCCCCTAAGCACAGCTAACACCGTACGTATTGCGATACACCGGCGCTGCTACATCGTCTCTCTTCACGCCTATCCGTCCGAACCCCCTCATGACTGATACCCTCTGCTAATCTCCATATCACCATCTGACTTTGGCTTTCTCGCCAATGGCAATCTACCGCCGCGCGAGGACATCGTGGCCATAGTCATTACGGCTAAGGAACAGACTTTACAGTCGACTTCAGATGAGATCTTAGCGCGGATTGCGCTACTAATCTGTCACTGGCGCCTTGACGAGTCTACCGTCCAAAGAAATAGCCGCTGAGAATGTTTTGTCAGGTGCTTGATGCCGAATTATTAGTCGCCAGTGATGCGGGATAATCGTGAGCCTGGGTCGGCTGGGCTTTGGTGGGCAGCAAAGGTGACATGGTCGACTGCTTTGTAGAAGAAGATATCGAGACTGAGAGGCTCGATGAAAACGGATTTGCAATGAGCGCTGGCCAGCGTCGGGCGGCTCGGCGGTTGAAATTGGGGATTTATTGCGCGTAGACAAGCAACATTTGTTTGTTTGTTAGGAGATCCGTTTCGGCTCATACCGACGACGATCAATCCAGATGCAGGACTCAAATCCAGTATGCCTCATTACCCTTCCTCCCGAAATATTGGACTTGATTGCGGCGCAGATATGGAGGAAGGAGTATCTCCTAAACCTTGCCCTTACCCATTCCATCTTGTGCAGCATTGTCATCCCACGTCACGCATATCGCCGAATCACCGTTCGCGCACCAGGCACCAAGCGATGGAGTCATCTCCTGGCAGATTCACAACGCATCCAAAG